>RHLO01001123.1:0-12455 GCA_003719415.1 Aspergillus olivimuriae
GGGCGGGAGCGAAGAGGGGGAGGAAAGAGGAGATAGAAGAGAAGCCCGTTCGGTCCGTGCAGGATCGAAAGCACGATTCTCAGCGGGAGGCGACTTGGGGGCTGGGAGAGAGAGCGTGGTGGTGGATGGGGAAGCCGGTCGGGGGGTCAGCGAGTGGGTTGGGTGGAGGACACGGACTGGCTTGGCAGAGGAACCAAGTGGGAGGGAGAGCCGCAGTGACGATCGACGGTGGCTCAATGCGGATTCGAGGGAGTCGCAGGGACTCGAGGGGGGAAACCGTTGGAAGGAGAGAGAGAGGGAGCGATAGGGTCGTCGGTGGTGAGGGAGACGCAGAGAAGTTGAGGTGAAAGAGACGCCGATGATCGGGCGACGTCAAGTCACGTTGTCTGCACCACGTTCAGTCGACGCGACAACTACCGGAGCATGATGGGTACTTCCAGTAGAATGGATGATGATGAACTCTATCGCAACACGATCTTCGAGACACGATTCTAGAAGTATTTTTAGACTCGGACCCAGCAAACACTTCCATTCCCATGTCTGATGCCCGATCCCGTCCCTACGGAGCGCAAGCTGCGCCTACGTCAGTCACCGTCAATGCATGCAGAATGTACATTATGGCCAATGATCAGAACTGAATACGGTGGTATCAAACGGATAAAGAATCGGACAAAAATCCATGAAATCCATCACAGCTCATCCTTGAAGAACGTCTCTTCACTGCCCGGCTCATCCCCCGTCGGCGCCGTCTGACGGTCATCATCGTCCTCACTGCCACTTCCTTCGGGCGCCGGCTCGCTTCCACCCCCAGCCTTCGAGTCGGACAACCCTTTCTCAGGCAGAGCTCCAGTATTCGACTCAGCGCTTGTCGTCTCCCCCTCCGACTCTTCGTCGTCGTCCTGGGTCACAATGCCCCGAAGACCACGCTCACCGTTTGCCGTAACCATCTCCAAAGTCCAATCCTTGCCCTGAGCCAGTTCCTCCAGGCGCTTGCGCAAATCCTCAATCTTTTTCGGATCAAGGTCAAACTTCTCCAGCTCGTCGCGCGAGAGCGACTGCACTTCTCCGTTCTCCCTCTTGGCCACGATATCCACCTTCTCTTCCCAGGCCGAGGCGACCCGTCCCTTCTCAATCTCCTTACCCTCGCCACCCACCAGTCGTCGCGCCCCAACCTCAATGTCGCCGACAAACCCATACTCTGCGGGTTCCGCTGCCTCCGCCAGTTGCTGCGCGAGGTGATACTCCCGCATTGCCTCCCAGTCCGGTACCTGGTCGGGTGATAGGATCTCGCGGCACTCAATCGAGTGCACCTCGTCCTGCTGTGGTGGCTGGAATGCAACATCATTACACAGTCGTGGCGTGTAGATAACCATCAGATAGGAGCAGGTGGTGAGCTCCTTGATCCACCCGATGCGGTCGGTCGATTGAGGGTGACAATGGAACTGGACCTCGATTTTGCGATCCCGTCCCGTGAGGTCGCATCGAGTACCACCACGAAGATGCTGCACCAGGTATCGTGAGCCACCCTTAGTCTGAAGCTCAGCCACGTCGGTTGTCGTCGCCGAGGACGACGAAGTCGATGTTTTTCTTTCCGGCTCTCCGTCCTCGTCCTCGTCGTGATCATGTGGGAATCGTCCCAGAATGAACGAGTGTGTCGTCGGGTCCTCCATCGGCGGATAATTGGGGATCCCGCTACCGGAGGGCAGTGCATGGAACTGCTTCACTTGCTTCTTATAGCAGAACGAGTAGGACCACCATCCAGACACGTAGTACATGCATTTCCCTTCCATCTCGCGGAGTAGTTCCAAGCCGCGGTCTGTCGCCCGCGCGAGCTCCCGCTTCTCGTCCGCCTCGCTGGACGATCCGTCCTTGCCCTGTGTGCCATTACGGTCCGTGCTCTCGACGCGCGGGATCTGACAGAAGAATCGTCGGTCATCGAGCAGCATTTCCTCGTAAGTAAGCGCAGGGGCAGGCTGAGCATCGGAGGATGGGGTATCGGAGTTTTCTTGCATGTACACTTGGGTCGCTTTTTGGTCGGATAATGGTGGCTGGTTCGTCTCGGAGGAACTGGCTTGCGCTTGGAGGAGTTCTTCGGCGAGTGATTCGGGGATATATTCATCGGGGAAGACGACTTGAAACTTCTAGCACTTAGTATACTTTATTGACTGCACAGGGTTGTGTGCCAGGCATTGGATGCATACCTGGGGAAACGCGAGTAGATCGTCGTTGATATTAAACGCCTTCTTGCTCGCCCAAGCGGTGGAGCCAGCACACGCCAGCGCCAATAATGGGGCGATCATTCGACTACGACGACCCATGATTTCGCTTTAAGGAACAAAATATATTAATGGCAGGTTGAATAAACGAGGCTGAGGGGTCAGTTGATCGCGCGTCACTGGGTGGGCTGGCTGCGGAGTCAACGGGGATAGTAGCGAGCCAGGTAGGGGGTAAATCATGCAGCGAAAGATGTGCTGGCAGACATATAGAGATGACTATAGTGAAGTGATTGTCATCATCAAGGCATTTTTCGCAATCCTGGAAGGAAGAAGAAGGAAGGCGAACTGAAGGTATGCGGTGATGCCAGCTGTGAAGATGAGATCGACTATCGGCCAGCGTCCAATCGGGCTTATCACCACGTGCGACCATACCCCAAGTAGCACCAAGAAGTAAGTACCTATAAAACAGCAACTCAACTTCAAATCAAACAAAGCATTATTAAAAGATTGCGAGAATTATTGAGCTCCTGCCTACTCCTCTATAATGTTGGATCTTTCTATAATATTTCAGCAGATATATTTCCATCGCAGGGGGCGTTCGTGTTGGACGAAGACTATCGTATAGATCAGCTTAGGTCACCAATGTTGTACATATATCCTGGAGCGAATCAAATATAGAGTGACGGATACATCGAGGCATGAAGTCGTCTTTAAGACGCAATACCATGTGCTTTGTACACACTATGCTCGCCGAATATATTCGGTATGGCCTGTGTAATAATTTTCTCGCATGTCCTGTGGGTTGGCGTTATTCAGAAGTGCAGGCATACTACCCATCAGGTGGGAGCTACAGGCTAAATTGGAGTAATGATGAATCAATCATGTCTATTGCTATATTCATAACAAGAACGCCGAAATGAGTATCATACAAAAATCAATCAAAACATATTCTCTAATCCAATCAGAAAGCCATGCGCTTTCCGATCTCACTCTCCCATCCTCGGGTCCGCTCGAATCCATTGGACGCAGTCTGATAGTCCATCATAGCCTGGTAAACCTCTTCCTGGCTCGTGAGCACGAATGGACCGTACTGCACGACCTTCTGATCGAGCGGCTGGCCCGCAACAAGGATGAAGCGGGCCTCAGACTCTGCATTATCGGGCACCGACGCCTCAACGAAATCGCCCTTCTGTTCGAAGACAACATTGTGGAACTCCTTCACCATTTTCGTCGAGTCGTTCGATCCAAACACTGTCGTGCCGGAGAGGGTGTATGCGAACCCATTCCATCCCTGAGGAAGAGGCTGGGCAATCCGTCCACCGGGACGAATGGTCACATCCAGAAGCCACACAGGAGTGTATGCAAGGTCTCTCACCGAGTCAACACCATGCGACTGCCCCGAGATGACCTTCACACTGACGCGACCATCATCAACCTTTGCGAGGGGGATTTCCTCCGCGCGAAGATCGCGATACCGCGGCTCGCACATCTTCAGCTCCTTGGGAAGATCGACCCACAGCTGCATACCGACGTTAGGGCTCCCGTCAGCATTCTCGTGGGGCATCTCAGCGTGCATGATGCCACGGCCGGCGGTCATGAATTGCAGATCACCAGGACCAATGGTGCCCTTGTTGCCGGCAAAGTCTTCGTGATCGACTCCGCCGGAAAGCAGATAGGTGATGGTTTCTTGGCCACGATGCGGGTGATCGGGGAATCCGGCGCCCTTGCCGATGGTGAAGTGGTCCAGCATGAGGAAGGGACTGAAATTGCGGAGCTTGGCGGTTCCGATGGAGCGGCGCACGCGGGCGCCTGCGCCTTCGGCCTGCTCAACGGCTAGGAAGACTTGGCGGATTGCACGAGGGAGAGCCATTTCGCCGACCGGGATGACTTTGGTGGTGTATTGAGGATGTCTCGGTGTGGTTGTTGTTGTGATGGTGGAGGAGTTTGATTGAGATGCGGGGAACTGTCCTTGGATGAGGGACAGAAGGGTTTGAAAGTGGGATGTATAGAGAGACAAGTAGATTGCGCTGAGAGCGATGCAAAACGACAGCAGGAGTCGCATGAGGGTTCTTTATAGCTGGTGGAGGGATACTGCGAAAGTGGTAGAAAATTCGATGCCAGGCAATGAGTGAGTATCTGGATTTGTCTTTTCTTATAGATTTGGAGGGATTCTTGGTGATGCGGTGATTACCAACATCCCCGTCAGCACTCCCCTTGCCGCATGGGGAAGGTTGTCAGCCTGAGGATGCAGGCAAACACAGGAGGCTTACTTTCCGGGACACTGATTGGTGAGTGGCTTGCTCGGTCAGGATTGGGTCAGCAATCGTCAGCCACCAGCCAATCAGCACTGTCCCTGGCCCGGGAGGCGCTATGTCATCGCCTCGAATTGGTCAGGCTGAACAAGCTTAACCAAACAAACCAGGTACGGAGTCGATCTGGAACTTATCTGATCTAATCTTTGCATCCATCCTTATATGGCCCATGGTACAGTATCGTGCATCTTCTACGAGAGATTGCTTTGTGATTTAAGGAGGTCACGGCAATAGAGACACTGGAAGATCATGGGAAAAAGAATATCCTCGCCTGATGAGCGTGAGGCCGTCAATTGCCTACCTACCAGGCATATGGGTGATTGTGATGCATTGAAGTCCGCTACTAGACATAACACTCCATAGGTCAAACAAACCAGTTCTCTTTTCTTCGTGGTAGCTAGAACATTATTCCGCGTATCTTAATCTATTCTCCTTACCGCTTCCCTCACAACTCCCCTCACCACCCCACCACCCACACCTTCCTATCTGAGAGACAATGGATAATCCGCAAGCGGGAAGCTCCTCTCATCTTTTGAGCTCACTCACGCCACGATAGCGACTTGAATTACTGGGCAGCTGGCCTAGAAAGAAATCAAGGGTACCCAAATACATACTTTGAGATACACACAAGATGACGACTCTGTCCATCATCCCCGCTGAGCTCATTCTCACCATAGCCAGTCATCTTGATTATGAAAGTGAGATGAACGCTCTCTCACAAGTGTCTCGCAATTTCTATTCAATTCTCAATCCAGTTCTCTATGAACACGACGCCCACAATAGCAGCAGCGATGCCCTCGAGTGGGCTGCAGTGCACGGGCTCGAATCCACTGCTCAAAAAGCTTTCACAGCCGGGGTCAAACCCACGGCAGATGCACTTGGTCTAGCCATTGATCACAATCAACACCGCATGATACAGCTTTTCCTGGACATGGGGGTCAGCCCTAATGAGATAATGACCGACGGGATGGTCGAGGAGAATGGACCGGATACACCATTTGGCCTTGCCATCTATGAAGGAAACGAGTCTGCGGTGCGTTTACTTATGGAACGTGGTGCGGATATCCATCTCAAAACTGGAGAATTCGAACGCACACCGCTTGCCTGGGCCGTGCAGAATGGAGACATCGCTATTGTGCAGCTGCTTGCAGAAACCGGTCGCGATGTGGATGACTACGATGGAGAGAACCAGACACTACTGATCTTGGCTGTGCGATATGGTCACCCGGAGGTAGTCCAGTTTCTTCTCGATCATGGAGCTAATCCTAATACCCAAGATGAGTATGGAAATTCGCTATTGTCCATTACTATACCCAGTCATTTCGAGACCGCCCGGTGCCTAATAGCACACGGTGCTATACCTACTTTTCCTATGCTTTGTCGCGCTGTGAGATACCGTCAAATCGCGATGGTCGAGTTGTTACTTCACCATCTGCAAGCCCCGTCACCATCTACATCTGCCTTGTTGAATCCGGAGGAACAACTAGATACGACTACCCTCATGAGCATCTATTCCGCCTGCAACCTTAGTTCTAGTCTAGAGACTATCCTAGAACAGTTCGACTGCCCTCACGTCGATACCCCTGCAAGATGCTCATCCGACTTCTCACGTTACCCCGGCATGGGTGTCACCCCCCTGACCCTAGCAGCAGAATGCGGCGCCCACAGCGCCGTTCAAATCCTGCTCAGTCATGGGGCTGACCCTAACGGAAAGCCCAACCCCGCATCAATCTCAACCTTGGAAAGGGGTTCAGGCTGCCACTTCGAACGCCCCCTCCGCGCCGCAATTTGGATCGGAAACGAAGCCCTGGTGCAGACATTACTTCTCCATGGCGCAAACCTGGATTTTACTTTTGGAAATGCGAGCCCTCTCTTTTGGTGTGCCAGGACCCAACAGGAAGCCATATTTTCTCTTCTTCTGAACGCCGGGGCCGAGTATTTAGTTCATGACAGCGTCGGCCGACCGTTATGGGGCGTGGTTATTCAGTACGGAGGAGCGTCGATGCTGAAACATCTTCTGAAGCAGGGCGTGGAAGTCCCAGATGATCTTTTCGAAGTTGTCGATAAACCGAGCGAGGAAGAGGCTCTCTCACACGAAAGGGAGGGTTTGTATGGGAAGACAATCCTTCTCTCTCTACTGGTAAAGAGTAGAGAGACAGAGAGAATCATCCTCGCTCTGAGAAGCATTGGGTGGG
The DNA here is from genome assembly GCA_003719415.1 of Aspergillus olivimuriae. Classification (NCBI taxonomy): domain Eukaryota; kingdom Fungi; phylum Ascomycota; class Eurotiomycetes; order Eurotiales; family Aspergillaceae; genus Aspergillus; species Aspergillus olivimuriae. Next base: position 6,724 of record RHLO01001123.1, read on the forward strand.
ACCCTGCTCACACGGATTCCAACTTCCAAGAGAATACTCTGGACGCCTTGTATATGGCTATCTCTGGTGGGAATATCGTCCTCCTTCGCTTTCTCCTGGAAATCGGCTTTAAACCCGGATCCCACTTCTCACGAGCGTATCTCCTCTGCGCAGCAGCAATAGAAACAAATAAAGCTCTTGCAGAGGATATGATAGATGTACTTCTTGCAACCGGAGCAACCATCGATATTATGGATGGTCCCTGGGGGCAGACGGCGTTAGTCAGGGTATTCGGGCTTACATCATCGTGCTATTGGACTACTCAAGCTGTGGAGGTGCTGCTCGCGCGAGGGGCGAATCCTATATCTATGGATAAGAACGGCGAGTGTCCGTTAACTCTGGCTGCGAGGCAGCAGTGTTCGTCAGCCATCAAGCTCATACTGAAAGAAATCGACGCACGCCACATTCCGTTCGAGAAGATCGAGGGACAGCTATCTCAGGCCTTGAAAGCTACTATGGATTCGGAAGTCCAGCAATTCCGAAATGAGTACATTCAAATTGAGCAAAGGAATGCGACTCTCAAGGCTCTACGACAAGGTTATTGGCGACAACGGTATCCCGTTACCCTCACTTGACTGGTAGGGCCGTGATTCGGATACCCAGATGCGACTCATACATTCTTACCTAGTTATTACTAGATATAGTTAATAATATTGATTGATCGGTTTTCTATCAAATTCCCTGTCTAGTAGCCCCACTGATTTGGGATGTATCGGCTGCATTTTTGAATATATTGAAGTTTTCAAGAGAGAATATTCCCACCTAAAAGAGCCATATGTAAGAAATACCAGATCTTCTCTTGTCAGTCGGAGGGTCCTGGGTATATGGACCAACCCAAGGCTTATAAGAATCAGAAATAGAGAGAAGAGCCGTCTTGTCAGACAAACCCTTTGTGTGACTCGATTCTTTCCTCACTCTTTCCATTGACGATTGTTAATATATCATCTAGGAGTCCGAGTTCCATGCCCACCAATCTACAATCTGACACACTGTCTTCACAACCATTTAGCATAACACCACAGGTTCTTCTAGTACGCGCAAAAAGCGTCAATCTGCGCCCTCGGAGGTGTTGGACTCGTCAAACGAGAGGGCTCGTCGTCCAGTGGAGATTGGCTACATGGACCCAGGAATCGCGAATTCAGAGCCTTTATATGTCATAGATCCTAATGCTAGTATGTAAAACAGGCTCATTTTTGACTCATTAGGCAATATCTCGTCGTCTTTCTCATATATCGTTGATTTTTATCGTTGAGGTGTTATTATCGTTGAGGTGCAACCGACTCCCTTAGGTAGTGCTTGCCCCTAGGGGGTCGGGTACGGCGGATACTGTGTACGCAACGGTGGCGTTCTAAGAATCTGCACGAGCATATACCTAATTTACACACACTGATAGAATTGATCGGTTCGGTCTCAAATTGAGATCGCCATACTACAATGAAGACCAAAAAAGGCAGTCATCACGATAGACTATGATTATTACCGTTATGCACGCTCATCCCCAAAGATCATCAATCAACTCGATTATAACTCGAAAAGAAAGAAGAAAAAGTGAAAGGAAATACAAAAAGTATCATACAAAGCAGGCATACACCTAGAAGCCGCTCACGCGAAGTGGGCAAAGAAGTTTTTTTTTAACTGCAAATCAGTGGATTACTTGGCGAAATGCAGGTCATATCCGAGCCATCGGCGAGCATTCACGCCAGCCACATCAAGGCCTGGTGTACCATAGGTCAAGGGAGCGTAGAAGCAGAATCCCCAGACAGTAGCACCAAGAATCACCAGAGTGGCGATCCAGCCTGCGACCAGCGACTTGCATCCCATCCGCTCCCGGGCGGTGATGAAATGTTGAGGGCGCGCCGCCTTGGACTTTCCGGTGGAGTCATCCTCATCAGGCTTCACGGACTGCACGGGCTGGATGTTGAAGATGAACTCAATCAGAGCACCCGTCACCAGACACGACGCCAAGTGCGCCGGCAGATAGTGATGCAAGAAACGCTGGCGGCCCATAAGCCAGAACGGGAAGTAGTGCGCACCCCAGCAAAGGAACAGGAACCCAGTGCTGTTGTACAGGCGCGAGCGGGCGCCAACTCCCCAGACTAAGATTCATTAGCACGAGCATAATATAATGAGGGCAAGGAAAAGACTCACTTTCTTCAACGGCATCAACACCGCGGCGGAGGGACAGCTGATCGGCACCAATAACACCGGCAAAGACAGCCAATAGACTGCTGGCAATCCACCAGCCAATCGGGTTGCCCAAGAAGTAGATCTGCTCCCGGGTATCGTTCTTGGTCCAGAAGCTGACACCACGGAGAAGGAAGGGCCACTGGAAGGGCTCACTGGCGTATGGGTGGCTGCTCGTCAATGCGTTGTTGTGGAAGAACATGGCGCGCTGGAGCTCCAAGTACTTGCGGAGGAAGGGCAGTTGCTTGACCTTGCGCTCTTCCTTCATCCGTCGAGGGCTATCCTCGGGCAATGACTCGATCGTCTCAGCGAACCAGATGTTGCTACCTTGAAGAACGTTCTTGTTCCCGTTAATTTCCGCCTGCTTGAAACCCCATTCGGGAAGGGGGGTGGTATGAGTCCACATAGCCACCCGGGTGGGGACATGGATCAGCTTGAAGAGGCTGGTCATGGTCTTAAACTGCTGCTTGTTCTTGCCGTGCTCCATCTTGAGCTCGAACAGGGTGTCGTTATGGCGTTCGCCGTTGGCAAGCTCCTGAGACACCGTTGTGAATTCCTGATTGGTAGGGAAAAAGGGAGATGCGACGTCGTGGGTCAGCAGGATGCTATCCGTGCCGAGATGACGGAGTTGGATAATATCACCGTTGTGCACATCGTGGCCGCCCTCGACATCAGCCAGAGGCGTGGCAGGGAGAATTTGCCATTGGTTGTTAGTATCGTTGAATGGGTATCCGGTCACTTGCTGGCCTTGGCTCGAGATACGGCCATCATCGTAGCGCAATGGGTACTTCTCATAGTGGCTGTGCAGGAGGACCTTGGTGTCCTTGTGGCGGATGGTGATGGTATCGTAATACTGGACGCCGATGGACTGCGCCGAAAGGGCGTTGTCGGAGAGTGTCTCCTGGAATTCAGGGGTCATAAAGTCGTCTCCGGGGCCCGAGCGGGTGAGGATAGCGAAGTGGACCTGGAACCAGAAGAGGTAGAAGAAGAAGGGAACAATGATCAGGGCAAAAGAGCGGGCGGCGAAGTGCTGGCCCCACTGGATCATGCTGAGGGCACCGCTGGGGCGCTTGATGTCCAACAGGTTCCACAAATCGACCAGGACGGCAGCTCCGATGGTGACAAAGGTGAAGACACCGACATACTTGGTGGAGATGACGCAGCTAAGCGATACACCAGTCAAGAGGAGCCACTTCCACCACTTGCGGCCAAACGCTTCGTGGCGCAGCTTGTAGAAACGAATGTAGCACAGGATGCTGAGAGCCATTGTGAGAACCAGAGTAGCATCCAGGAGGATCAGGCGGTCTTCGCCAACGTGGGCGTTGTCGAAAAGGACCAGACCAGATGCCAGAACACACGCAGGGAGCGAGTAACCCGATTCCCACATGATGAGGAACACCACGGGGATGGTCAAGGCACCCAGAGCGGCGGGCATGGCACGAAGAGCGACATAGGGGACCTTGTGCTCAATGTAGTTGTCACCAATGTTATCGAACAGGAAGTGGCCATCGTAGCCGACAAGCCAGCCCATCAAGGCGAAGAGAAGCTTGCCGAACGGAGGGTGGACATCGAAGAAGTAGGTGCGTTGCAGGTAATACGAGGCAAACTAACACACATATGGTCAGCTCAGGGGTACACGGAGTACTCGAATCCAGCGACAATAGAGCCACTCCTGAGATTGCCAGGTTATATGCTCACCTTTCCAAAGTGAACCTCATCGAAAACGACTTGGTCGGGGTAGGAGATCCTGTAGAATCGAGTGAGGAATGCCAGCACGGTCAGGACGGTCATGGCCAGCCGATAGTCCCATTCTGAGCGCGACTTGGGGGTAACACTAGGATTCGACGAAAGCGAAGGCGAGGAGACATTCTCTCCAGGAACCGGGGTTCCTTTGCCGCCTCTCTTCCGGAGAGAAGGCGAGGATGACATGATCGCGGATGAGGAAAAGACCACCTATGATCGTACTCCGAACTGCGGAGTCAACAAAACAGTGAGCAATGAGGGAGAAATTCGGGGGGCAGTGTATCAATGGAGAACTTACCAGATCACCAAAAGAGCATAACCAAGAAGAAGAACAGACAAAGGAGAAGGAATGGACGGGGACGATGGGGATAAAGAAAGAGAAGATGAGAAAGGACGTGGAGGGAGGGGGAACTTCCGCGCGGATGGGGCGTTGCTTGCGTGTCCTACACACACGCGCGGGAACGGAAGAAACGGGCCGATGGAGTGGCCCCCAACATGTGCACCATCCAGCATCCATAGGGCACAGAACCACTAGCGAGTGGAAGATATATCAATTGATGCGTATATAAAGCTGTCCAAATGCTTAAAAACTAGTAACACCCGCAAACACCGCCAGACGAATTCCCCCACGCGCCGAATGACTAGTCAATGCGATGGTATGATGCACACAAATAGATGACAGGATATCTCACGCCGCTCAAATGAAATACACGGAATAGAACAACAATGAAGCGATCAATCATCATCGTCGGAAACATTGAGCAACTCCAGCTCGTTCCGTACAAGACCTTGAAACTCTGCGCGAGAAAGACCGGTTGCTTTTGCTAGTCGGAACAAACTCTTGATGTTCGAGCCAATGTGCTGTTTAACGCCAATTTCACAAGCGGACTGATTCTCAGCCTCCTGCTCTAACTTGGCAACGGAGCTGCTGGAGGATGCAGATGATGGGCGGGGGTGATTTAAGGCCATGGCCCGCTGCTCATCTGCAGTGTGACCGTTGGCGTGGGCTGAGGGCTCATCCGTCGAACTGTGCATCTGGCGTTGCAGTAGGTTGGCCAACATATTGCCATTCAATGAGGAGGGCCCCAGCTCCGGCTGTTCTTCCTCCGGGTCATGATTGTCCATCGCCGGCTGCACATCCGCATACCGCGAAAAGTACGACGATTCCGAGCCATTCTGCTGTTGCAAAGATGACATCGGATTGGGCGCCGGCGTCTTCACTGAGGGCGTGCGTCCGGGAGTTGCATCGTACTGGGCCCAGTAATCAGCGTCGTCGTCCTCCTCCTGCTCTGTCGCCTGGGCGGGGGCCGTCTCGTGCTTTTCGGCAGCGTTCAACGCATCCTCCATCAGTTGTTCTTTGGCACGAGCATTCGCCTCTCCAATCGAAGTCGACCACGTTTCCGTCTCGTCAGTTTCGTGAGGGAGAAGCTCCGCAACTCGCCACCCTGGGCCACCGCCCTCCTGATCGTTCGAACACCAGAGGAAAACAAAATTGAGGCTGTACTCTGAGACTATGATGCGCGACTGAAGAGTCTCATCGTCGATGCGCTTGTAAGTGACGGTGGGTTCGTCTTGCAATTCAATCTCGCCGGACACGGGGTGGGGTTCGAAACTGGCACCGTCCACCAGAGATTGCAGACGCTCGGCTTTGGTGCTGTCCCAACAAAGGAATTTGAGCCATGATTCTGTCGGAGAGGCGGCCACGTCACTGAATATCTGAACCCGTTGGCGCAGGATCGGGGAGAGGAGGGGGAGGAGCGCAGGGG
>RHLO01001125.1:0-13523 GCA_003719415.1 Aspergillus olivimuriae
ACGGGGGGGGAGAGAGAAGGCAGTTGGGTTAAGCTGGGGAAAGCGGGAAGGTGACCTCAGGAGGCCGCGCCGGTTTGCTGTTGCTGAGGTGTCGCTTACGCTTTTGGGGAGTCACGTGGGATTGAATGCTGCCTGAGGCCAGAATCCCTGGGATATAAATAGCTCCCTATACTACTCCATCCTTTCCTTCACTTCATCTGAACTTCACTCCCTAGGTCTTCCGCTGGGGTCACTTTCTTAGAAGATCACTCCTTCACTTGAGGTCCCTCTTGCTTGTGTCTGACACCTCTAGTCAGGATCTCCTCAACATCACCTCACCCCGCCCTCCACGTGCGGCACTGGATAGTGCGACTGGTTAGACTGACACTTACATGTGCCCCTCCGCCAACCTGCATTGGTATCCTATTCAAGACAAGCTCGCTGCAGTTTAACAATGCCGATGAAAAGTCGACCCTATGGGCAATATCGTGTCTCCTAAACCCCTATGTTCATCGATCCTTCGGTGGTAATCCACTCTACAAACCTAGGTAGGTGATGTTGAACGCGTCTACAATCCACTCATTTTCACACACCTTATGTGATATGCCAAGATTGTTAGACTGCAATAGAGAGACAAGTTATGGTCAATGTCATTCATCTGTACCATCTCAACCCAAGCAAGGGATGGCCACTCACACGGGTACCTACATCTCAAATTCAATTCCAGATCATATTCACCGAGGATACTTCGTCTCTCTCCTCCCTTTCTGTCCATGTCTGTCGGTTTGTTCATCTGCTTCCTGCCATCTGGGTCCAATAATCGGAATGATGCATTCTAGGGTTGCCAGGCCGCGCCCACCAAGCTGGTTGAGCCATCCAATATCAAAATTCAACGGAACAAAGTCCGGTGTAAGAATATTAGCATAATAGTAATATAATGAGCCACAATGACAGGTCTGTTCCATTCTGTCGTTGCATGGAAGGAGTGAACCAGACATACTGCCGATCCACACGAATACACTGTTGCCCGTTTTATCAGGCCACAATCTCATGGCACGACAACAATCCATTGCCTTTGTTCCATGTCCACGTTTGTCCTTGGACTTGATTACTATTGATTCTTGAACTTGCGTACAATTACAGGTGTCTCCTTAACTGGGATCAGGGTATAATTACTCGGGAATTAATGAACGTTCATCCACCAAATCACACCCAAGCCTAGCAAATATATATTGAGAACACCTTTTTCTAAATTCGTTAGTCCCACACTCAGGACAGCGTCTAAACCAACCTGAAAACCACGATTTATTTACCAAATAATGAAAAAAAGAAAGAGTATTAACATGAATTAGATCGCAATTTCTACGGAACTTTTCGATTTTTTTTTTATACATCGCTCATTGCAAACTGATACCCTTATTTTCATCAAGTTCTCACAAAGCAGGTAGGTATACGAAAGTCATGACCGGACAAACAGGAGAACAGCATCGTAAGGAGAACATTGGTATAAACTTCGACGTGTCACGTTACATGCTACCAATTTAGTGGTGGAAGAGACGGGTACCCTGCTCAACAAAGACGATACCGAGCTTCTCGGAAGTCTCGAAGACGGGACCGTCGTTCTGGCTACCACTGGGCGCGGCAATGTACTTGGCACCGGAGCGAGCGGCACGGAAGACGTTGTCGATAAAGGGGAACTGATGAGGAATAGGTTAGGCAGGGAAATTAATGAAGGGAGGAAGAGGAGAACACTCACGAAGGCATCGGACGAGACCGCCACTTCGCCCAGCTTGGAGAGCCACGACTCGCGCTCCTCCTGGGTGAAGGGAGTGGGCACCTCCTCGAAAACACGCTCGTACTCGGCCTTCTCGGCGTCGTTGCGAGGGGTCTGACCCGAGCAGAGCAAGTCAATGGCGTTGCTCTTGTCGGCACGCTTGGTGCCCTGCTTCCACTTGATACCCACGACGCGGTCGTGGAAGCGCATCCACCAGTTGTCGGCCTTATCACCGGCCAGACGGGTGCAGTGGATACGGCTCTGCTGGCCGGCACCGAGACCGATGATCTGGCCGTTCAGGGCGTAGCAGACGGAGTTGGACTGGGTGTACTTGAGGGCGATGGTGGCCACTGTCAGATCGCGGAGGGCGGAATCGGGGAGAGTCTTGAGGTCCTTGGGGGTGAGGATGGTGTTGAAGGTCTTCTGGGGGGTAATGACCACATCGTTGCGGTGCTGCGTGAGCTGGACGCCGTAGAGGGTGCGGGTCTCATCGGCGGCGGGAACGTAGTTCTCATCCATCTGGAGGACAAGGTACTTGCCACCCTTCTTCTTGGAGAGGATCTCCAAGGCCTCTGGGGTGTATCCGGCGGCAATGACACCGTCAGACACCTCGCGGGAGACAATCTTGGCGGTAGGGACATCACAGACGTCACTCAGAGCCAGGATATCACCGAAGCTGGACATGCGGTCGGCACCACGGGCACGGGCGTAGGCTTGGGCCAGGCCGGAAGACTCAATGTCGGGAATGTCGTCGACCATGTAGACCTTGCGCTCCTTCTCGTTCAGAGGTACACCCACGGCGGCACCGGCGGGGGACACATGCTTGAAGCTAGCAGCGGCAGGTAAGCCGAGAGCCTGCTTAAGCTCCTTGACGAGAGCCCAGGCGTTGAGGGCATCCAGCAGGTTGACGTAGCCAGGCGAACCGTTGAGGGCCTTGAAGGGAAGCTTGCCCTCGAGCATGAAGGCGGAGGCGGGCTTCTGGTGGGGGTTGGTGCCGTAACGCAGAGCGATGTACTGCTCGCCGTTGCCGGCATACTGCTTGCGGAAGAAGCCGGAGATGGCAGAGTCGTAGTCGGCGGTGTGCTCGAAGGCCTTGAGAGCGTAGAGCTTACGGCTGGCGCCGGTGATTTCGCCGGCCTCGAGCTCCTTCAGGAACTCGGGGTAATCCTGAGGATCGGACAGGATGGTGACACGGGCGTGGTTCTTGGCCGCGGCGCGGAGGAGGGTAACACCACCGATATCGATCTCCTCGACAGCTTCTTCGATAGTGACGTTGACCTTGTTGACGGTCTCCTTGAAGGGGTAGAGGTTGCAGACGACGTAGTCAACCTTGGCAATGTTCTGCTCGGCGAGGTCCTTCTCGTCGGACTCGATATCACGGGCTAGGATACCACCGTGGACGGCAGGGTGCAGGGTCTTGACACGGCCACCGAGCATCTCGGGGGCGTGGGTGATGGCGGAGACATCCCTAACGGCGTGGACGTATTAGTTTCCCCAGCGAACACCGGTATTATTCTCCTGAACCAACATGTTTCCCTCACGTAGCGGAAGAGGGACTCACTCGACAGGGAATCCGGCCTCACGGATCATGCGAGCAGTACCACCGGAGGCGAGCAGGCGGACATTGTGCTTGACGAGACCTTTGGCCAGATCGAGCAGGCCGGTCTTGTCGTAGACGGAGAGGATAGCTAGAGACGATCCGAAGGAGAGATGTGTCAGCCCAGAACTGCACTGACATGGCTTCCAGCGAGGAGGACCAGCTCAATTGTGGGGAAATCGACAGTCCTTGGCACCCAGCAACCCAGAGTTTCCCACAGTGCCATCTACCGGAGGACGAGGAGAGGAGATGGGAAGCGGTCATGCGATTGGCTTACCGGACTTTTGAGACATTATGGCACACCGACACGGAAGGAAACTAAGTAGATCACGACCGGGTCAGAGGGAGAGAAGAAGAAAACGGAGGAGAGAGGTGGGGAGAATGGCAGAGTGGGAGAGTGAGGAAAGTGGTGAGGCCGAGTGGGAGTGAAAAAAAAAAAAGAGGGGAAAAATTAACCCCACGACCCCTCCGATACAGCAGATTGGGCGTGGATAATTAATTGGACGGTGGACTCGGAGGGGGGAAAGAGAAGTAGAGAGAGGACGACCGAGGGAAAGGCAGCAGGGGCAGAGGGACGTACGTACCTGGGGATCTGTCGGCGGGAGAGAGGCAATGAGGCCAGCAGGCGAAAGCAGGGGAGGAAAGAGAGTGACGAGCGAAGTATATCCGCATCATCGTCAGTTGAGCGAGCGCTTTTCCCGTCCGGCCTGTTTGGCTGATTCCGCGGGGTCATCGCCGCTTTCGGACCGGCTGAGTCATGTATCCAAGCATTCCTTACGTGATCTGCCAGCACCGACCGAATAATGTACGGTGCATAAGGCATGATCACCTGACAAATCCACTACCCGAGCGTCAGTCAGCTGACTAGCCGCCGCACGGACCAACCGGCGTCGTACAAAAAGAGAAAAAAACCTCGCCCGCTTTTGCTCCTTTTTTCTTCTTTTTTCTTCTTCATGAACAACGCAAAAAACAACATTCTTCTCAAAAGCGTTCCTACGAGGCCTATCCGTCTCCCTCGGGAGTCGTGATACCAATGAAGTACGGAAATCGTCATAAAGAATGGAGAGAGACTGCCCTGCGCAGGGTGTCGATCTTGGGTGCAGTGTCTGACTGTCGGTGGCAGGGACTGCAATGATTGACTCTACACTCTTTCTCGGCTTGGTGACTGATTGTGATTGCATGGTGGAGCAGGAGATCACCTCGTAGTACAGATGCTCTCGCGCGATCTCTAATTTCCCTTGGAAGGCTTGGAAGGGTGCTCTCTATCTAGTAGTTGTACCGAGGATTCTCGTCGCTTCCTCGCAGACGCACCCCCCAGTCTCACGTGCCACACGAACACAATCAAAGCCAGGATCCTCAAGGGATGATCAAGAAGTGGAGTAATCGCCAGAAAAGGAGGTTTTCTTGTTACAAACAAATCAGGGATGAAAGAACACGACAAGAAATTAAAACGGGAAACTTGGAGAGGTGACGGGAGGAGACAACGGACAGTCGCGGAGCAGTTGGCATCCGACATGATGAGGTCCGCCGACTCGTTCCGTTCCCGGCTCTCATGACTTGACCCCCTCGCGGCGGGCGTTGATGGCCAGCTGGCGGCCGATGTTGCCGAAACAAACACAGGCGCAGAACATCACACTGGCCACCCAGGTCCGCACCGCAACGCTTTCTTGCGTCACTCCCGTCGCCAGCCCGTAATCCCACAGCGTACCATTGAGGATTGTCGGGGTGATTGGGGCGGCATTGGCGGACGAGGGCACCAGCTGCGGGCAGAGACCCAGCAGGACGCCCATGCCAGCGATGCCGACCACCGTCGACATAAGGAAACCGGTCGTTGTCCGGTCAATGAGGTACCATAGGACAGGATTGACGAGGGCGAGCGTCGCGGATGCTTGAGTAGTGGACTCCCAGGGAGCTCTCCGCTAAAAACACTGTTAGCAAGGGAATTGGTTTTTTTTTTATTTTTTTTTTATTTTTTATTTTTTTTTTGTAAATACGTCGAGAGCAAGAAAGTCAAAAGAGACCGTCGGCGAGAGGACACTCATGACTTACCAGAGCAAAGGCGACACCAACAAAGGCGCCCACACTCCGAACCACAGCAACCCAGGAACGCGTACGTTCTTCACTCCCTTCGTCGGCGAGGGATGTCTTCGAGCTTTCCGCGGTCGCCTCATCAGAGAATCTGTCCAGCCAAGGAAGCACATTGCCCAAGGCTACGCCCGCCAGTCCCCAGAATCCAAGATATTCCAGCGAGCCGTAGAAGTGGGTGTTTTCCAGCTTCACCGGCGTAATCCAGTGGTTCTCATGTAGATGAATGGTGATAATTCCGTAGACGACGCCGAAACCGAACAGGAGTGCGCTTTTCAGCGTCAGGGGCAAAATGACCCCAAGGAAAAGCCCATGGCTCAGTCGTGACCGAGTCCTCTGCAGGGCGATGTTGTCTGTCCCTTCGGACTTTTGTAGAGGGTTGGGCTTCTCCGTGGCCGGGGTGTGTGCCTCTGTGCCCCAAGGGCTGGACTCGTCCCGGGAGCCCTCGAACGCAGTGGGAGAATAGATGCCATAGAGAGTGGGCGACGTGAGGTTCATGATGGAGCCGGTGCGGCTCACACTGGCTGAGCCCGCATCCTTGGGTGTTAACAGGTCTGGATTGGATGGTTCGGCTGGGGTGGAAAGTTCGGAATCGTTAGGAGAGGGAGCGAGGTTGAACACTCGTCGCGGACGAGGCTGCAGGATCTCGTCGGACATGACAGGCGACTAGAGGCGGGACGAGGAGGAGGAATGAGAAAACGAAAGGGGGGGGACTGAAAAAAAATCCAGTCGAAATCCGAATGGGAGGGAAACCAGCGATCGGTCTGGCACGGCCGAACCGGCGAGAGATCACGGAGTCAACAGGGGGAACAAGTATGATGGAACACGGGTGCGGGAAAGTCTAAAAAGCCCGTTGCTCTGCAGGTGGTAGGATCCACGAGATGACAGCCGGCGTGGTTTTGTGACACTCCGCAGTAGGGCCGGGTTGCACGGAGGAGACGATTGTGGTGGTAGAGAATGGCAGGAGGGCCAGAATGTGAGAGGGAAGAGCGAGAGGGAAGAAGCGAGCGACCCGCTGGGAGAAATGGGCTTCTGACCCCGTCAGACGAATGACGGAATGGGCGAATCTGGACCAAGAAGAAGGAAGGGGGGGAGTTCCCAAGAGGCTCCCCGAGTGGACCACCGAGCAGACACTTGCAGGATGTCTTCGGTCGCTGTCTTGCTCGTCTGCACAGACCGCAGTCGCCAGGCGCGTGCTGGTGGTTCGTGGAAATGGCGCGATGGTGGAGCCGGCGAAGGACTGGCTGGGGATCGGCAGAAGCTGCAGGTAGCCCGGCGGTAGACTGGTGGAGCGAGAACACCAATAACGCGGTAGAGGCTTGATAATGTGGACGCGGTGCGAAGGAATGAAACACCTGACGGGGTGGTGGGTGAGAAGAGTGTTGAGGTTGAGAGAGGTGAGGAAGACGGGAGAAGGGACGTTGTATGATGGAGAGGCAAACATCCCGATTGGTGCCGGTCACATGCTTCTCTCGGGAGTATGCAAGTCAATGTATGAGTAACCAAAAAAAAACAACACAGACCGACGAGGATGAGAATAGTACTAGTTAAGAATACTAAGACAGCCACACAGAAATACTCCGAACACATCCTAGTGATCCTCCATCGTCGCATCCTGGTCCACACCCCCCGCAGCCACCCTCGTCTCCGCACTTCCATCTGCAAGATCCCCCGCCACGGACGATGTCTCACTGGCTGCCGCAGACGCATGTCCGCCCTCGTACGTGGACGAGTTCTCATCTCCATCACCGTCGCCTTCGTCGAGGTCATCGTCATCGGCCTCCTCATCGGACGACGATCCGTCGCCTTCCTCGTCACCCGCCTCGCCCATGAAGCTATCCTCGTAGCCACCTTCCACAGGACGACGAAGTCCGCGAGAGGCCCCGTCGTCTTCGTCGCCACTGCCTTCGCCCAGAAGCTCCCGATCGATCTCATCGAGGCCGTCGTCGCCATCTCCTTCCATGTCGACATCGTCGTCGCCCAACGGCTCCGATGCGGGCACCGCCGGCCCCAGTCCATCCTCTTCGTCTTTGGTAGGATCGCCAGGGGCAGCGCTGTCGTCGCCTGCTCCCCCACGATGGGAACGACTCCGGTTAGTCTTGGTTCGAGAAGCGGAGCCGGCTGATTCCTTAGAGTTATTGGCCGCCGCCACTCCAGCATTGGCCTCCGCCAGCTTGCGCCGGGCGTTGCGAGCTGCCCGGGCTCGACTCCGAGCTGACGTGGGTGCTCGTCCACTGGCGTCAAGCACACTTTCCAGAGCCAGACTCTGGCGAACTTTCTGTCTTTCTTCCCGCTCCTTCTTTCGGTCTCGCTTGGGCCCGTTGGCATTCTCGTAATCCCATCGGTCCAATCGTCGCGCGGCCTTGCGGATCACAGAGAGGTAGTAACTGGCACACTCGCCAAAGTCCTCCTCTTCCTCCGGGTTGGGTAGCAGTCCACCCTTGCCCCATGTGTTACCCTCATCCTCCGTGTCATATCCGTCGGGAAGGCCCTGTAACAGCCGCCCGTATCGAGCAAACGGGATCTCGCTTTCTCGCTTGGCACGGAGAACCCGATAAGAATCATTCTTCCGCTTCGCCAACAGGTATTCAATCCGCTGCCGCCGGTTTTGTTCCACGGCCAGCTGGTGCTGGGTCAACGGCCGAGGCCGTCGGGAAGAACCCCCGGGGGCGTTCGCAATGGAATCGTTACCAAATCGGCTGAGAACCGGATGGCCGGATCCCGGGGGTGCGGGGGAAGAGGCATCGGGCGTGTGCTCCATCTTGGTCTTGAGTATCAGACGCTGATGGCCAACGGAGCGGTTGAGCGAGGACTCGCGGTGGGATCGCGAGGGGGTTTGAGGGCCGTCATCATCTTTGCGGGACCCATAAAGATAGGTTCCTAAAAGAAAAGGTTAGTGGACACTCTTCGAGCACGTTCAGGCGTAAAGAGATGGAACTTACCCGCGAGGGAATAGCGGTCATCGGTATCGTGTTCATATGGAAGGAAATCGCCGGGGGCTTTGACAAAACACCAACGTTAGTCAGGTCGACACAGAAGAAAGATCTTAAGAGGGTTATAATCGGTATACTGACCCTTCTTACGACGTGACTTGGGCTTGGGTGCCCGTGGCAGGGGGTCGTCCTCTTCCAAAATCCCTGTTAAGCGCATATTAGCAGGCCATTATGAACAAAAATGTCTACGACAGGGGGCTCACGTTTACGCTCGAGGCGTTTGACCTCGCCGTAATCGATCTCAGATTGTGTATCCACGTTCTCCTCATCCGCCTGCTCCTCCGTGAGAATCTCAAAGCTAGGCACCTTAATTGGGAGCCCTCCGGTGCCTTCGCCGTCGAGACCGGGTCCGAATGGGTTGTTGCGAGCAGCTTCCGGCGTAAAGTCACTCTCGAGATACCACCACATAAGCCAGAGGAATGCTCTGGCGCGACTCGCACTGCTCAGGGTAGAACGCATGACCAGATCGAAGAAATCGCGAGGGGGGAAGAAGTGCATCTCCGACACCTTCGGGGCATATTGGGCGAGAACGAAGATGAGATTGACCGGGTTCGTGCGCGGAACTGCCTCTGCTTTAATCTTCTCGAGTGTATTTGGCTGGTCCACATCCTCCGAGGCACCCTTGAGGATGGACTTTAAACGGGGCGCATCTTGTAGCTGCTTGTAGGCATTTGGATCCTGGTGGGCCTGCAGGGATGGAATGGAGTGGTAGGTTCGTAGCTGGGCACGCATTTCGGGGAAGACTAGAGCCCGAGGTCGATGGTCAGCATTGCACCAGTTGGGCGAGAGATTGGAGACAGAAAAGGCCATTGACACATACAATTAAGGGTGGTATTCATCCGGCCAAAGTTCACAAGCAGACAAACCATAGCCATGCTGATAGCCGCCTGTTTGTCACTCTGAAGCTTATCCTTCAAGATCTTACTCGTTTTGCTGCTCCGTGCCATAGCATCGATGTAGATGTCGGCAAAGTCAAAGCCCTTCTCCTTGTCCGGCCAGCGCGTGAACACCGGGGTCTTATCCTCGAAGACCAGGCGGAGGAACTGATGCTGGATGTCCTTGCGCCACAGCGGAATACCATCCTCCTTCTTCAGGTGCCGAATCTTGTTTCCCGAATACACGGAGCCGATCGTGCCGTTGGCTTGACGTCGGGTGCCGACCGTCATATTATGGGTTTGCTGCTCATCCGGAGCTTCGGAGAGCGCGAAAGACTCGTCCGCGGCATTGGTCTCGACGTCCGCCATTGCGGGGAGTGATTTCGATAGCGATAAGAGATTCTTAAGGATAGATCGAGCGAGATGTCACTCGCTCTTGGGAGTCGCGCAACCTGGGTCGGTGATGAACGCTGGTGCACACTGCCCGTGAATGGCTTCCGATTGCGCGAGGGTAACGAGCTGTTCGCGTTCTGGCCGCAGTCGTGTCGAGTGGGGGGTAGGTAGGAGCGATACAGAGATAAAAGGGGGATTGGCAGAAGAGCAAATTGAGTGAACTCGTAGGTCAGCAGCACAGAATGGTCAGGGGGAGGAGGCGGAGGGACGAAAGAATGAAGAGGAGGAAAAAGGATGGCGAGAGTTAGGAGTGAGGAAGGGAGAGACTCTGAGAGGTCCGGGGCGGGTGCCGTTGATTGGCCGGCGGGTGGATACGCCGAGTGTACCTTCAAGTGCCACACATTCACCAGCAGCAGCCAGGTACCTGCGATGTATCGCACCACCTGCGTTCAGTAAGGTCAGGTCCACAGGTAGTGTCTACTAGTTCATACCTACCTTACTATGGATAACCAACAAATGGAAATAATTCGCAATCTACCGACCTATACTTCACCTACAGATCTGCACATCTTACAACAGTCGACAAGATAATTTGGAACCAAACTTTTGCGTTCATTGAAATAGCTCTCTTCTCTAGAGACGTAAAAACGGCCGTCTTCGGCAAATCCCGTGTCGAGCTCAGGCTGCTACTGACCTGGACAAATGATGCAGCATCATCACCACAAAAAAAACAAGGAAATCCATGCGCCAGAAGCCGCAGCTTCCCCATCTCCACAGATCCGAGAAATGTAAACAGAAACCAGTTCCCCACTGCAGAGAATTTTTTTTGTGGACATAGCAGCTCAAGCCAACGCCGTACACAATGCAAAATAATCCATCTCTATCATTCGCATCTCACGGGGATGCACCATGGGGGAAAGAGAAACAACAAAAAAACAAGCAACAAGTATCCGCCGAAGAAGGCCTGCAGTCTCATAATGCCGGCATCATGGACCCTGATCTCTCCGCCGCTCCGGTCCAGAGCGAAGAAGCCGAATATCAGAGCCAGAAGAAGAAGGGAAAAAGACGCATCATGACCCTGCTCGGAGAGAAGAAAGCGTTTTTTTTTTCAAACATTCGACAAAGATGCATGCAGGAAGAACAGACGCGATGGAACGGAAAGAGGACCCACCAGGATACCGAAACAGCACATGGAAGGAAAAAAAAAAGAACTTCTATGTTGCGAGACACGGTCGATGCAGTTGCCAGAGCACCAAGCAGATGAAATCATAAAAAGCACTTTTTTGGGACACGGGAGCCGGGCCGGTTGCTCGGCGCATGTCGTTCAAGCGAATCTCCATATGGCCGCCTAGAAACAAAAAAGGGTATCTGATGGAAGCGGGCGCAGGAGAAAGACAACGCAATCTATGATGTTCATGCAACGCCGACCAAGATGCTCGCGATTATATGCAGGGTATAACCATGAGCAACAAGATGGTGAGATCGGACCGCATCGTAAGACCATGTCTAAATCAAAAGCATAAACGTGTAGACGGAAAGAGACATGAGAGCAAATGCTCGAGTGAAAAGGAAAACAAGCCGATATCGACGATATTCGACGCAGGAAACGTTAACACGCGGGCAGAGAATCACGGGCGGGAGGAAAGACAAAAAAAAAAAAAAACTCTAGCAGAACGCGAAGAAACACAATGAAGTCGTGGCGGTCGTGACAAAGCCGGTCCTGAGAGAGAAAGAGGGAAGAGAGAAACAGCTCAGGATCCGTCGTTCTGATCGTATCCATTAAGAGGCAAGAAGAAAAAGTCACTGGACCCAATCAGACCCGACGGCCTCGTCGGAGACCACACAACCTCGGATTTACCACCAGGAAGAAGGTCCAGTAGGGCCAGAGGGGTTGCCATAGCTGCCGCCGCCATAGCTACCACCACCGCCACCGTAGCCGCCACCACCGTAGGAGGGAGCACCACCGCCGTAGCTGCCGCCGCCGCTGCTGTAGCCGCCAGGACCGCCGCCGAAGCTGCTGCCGTAGGAGGGAGGACCGCCCATGCCACCACCGCTGCCACCGCCGAAGCGACGCATATCACGGGTAGCACCGCCGCCGCGGCCACGACCGCCACGGCCACCACGGCCACCATATCCGCTGCCTTCGCGAGCAATACTCTCGAGGAAGGAGGGAACTTCCTGATGAGCCTCCTTGAGGAGATCGATCAGGTCACGGACAACACCACGGTTGCCACGGTTGAAGAACGCGGTAGCAATACCGGTGTTACCGGCACGACCGGTACGACCGATACGGTGAACGTAGTCGTCGATGTCGGTGGGCAGATCGTAGTTGATGACGTGGGTCACGTTGGGGATATCAAGACCACGAGCGGCAACCGCAGTGGCGACCAGGATGGGGCAACGTCCCGAGCGGAACATCTCGAGAGCACGCTCACGTTCGCGCTGAGTGCGATCACCATGAATGGCGGTCGCAGGGAAGCGCTGGTTGAGAAGAAAGTCCGACAGGGAGTCGGCCATGCGCTTGGTCTCAACGAAAATGAGAGTCAGACCGGTGGTGCCATGAGTGTGGAGGATGTCCAGGAGGACAGAGCGCTTGTCAACATCCTCCACGTACTCGACCTTCTGGGTGATGTTCTCAGAAGTCGAACCAACACGGCCGACGGAAAGGAAAACGTAGTCCTTGAGGAAGTCACGAGCGAGCATCTGGATGTCCCGGGGGAAAGTGGCGGAGAACATCAGAGTCTGGCGGTCGTTGACATGGGGCATGTCCTCACCCTCGACGATACGGCGAATCTGGGGCTCGAAACCCATGTCCAACATGCGATCAGCCTCATCGAGGATCAAGTACTTGATGTTGACGAGAGAGATACGGCCACGCTCGATGAGATCAACGAGACGACCAGGAGTGGCCACGAGAAGATCACAGCCACGCTCGATCTGGCGCAGCTGGGAGCCGATATCGGCACCACCATAGACGACGCAAGGGCGCACCCACGAGCGGTAGGCGAACTTGCGGGCCTCGTCGAAGATCTGCGAGACCAGTTCACGGGTGGGAGCCAGAATGAGGGAAGTCGGGTAGGCCTTGCGCTGACGGCCGTAGCTGAACTGACCACCGGCAGGGGCGGGGGTGGCGGACGGACCATTCTGGAAGGCCTGGGACAGGATGGGGAAGAGGAAACCACCAGTCTTTCCGGAACCAGTCTGGGCACAAGCCATGAGATCGCGACCGTTCATGACAATGGGGATGGAGTACTTCTGGACCGGGGTGGGGGTCTGATAACGGGCAAGGCTGATGTTGGAGATCAGGTGGTCATCCAGGGGCGGGTTGGTGAAGGTGTTGACGGGCTCGGGGACGTCCTGGCCGGAAGCTTCCACGGGGATGTCGTCGTAGTTGGCGAAGTTGATACCAGTGCTCTGCTTGGAGGGATCGTTGGGGACACCGAAGAGCTCACGCTCCACACGAGCATTGGCGGGACCGGGGATGTGCTTGCCATCGCGCCACTGGCCGTCGCCAGAGCCGCGGGCGTAGCCGCCTCCACTACCTCCTTGACCTGGGTTTCCGTAAGCATTTGGGTTAAAGGGCCGGCGGTAACCGTCTGTGGGAGTCCAGTTTGTGTTACCATTGGGGGGACCGCGGGGGCTGAAGTCGTTGGCGTTGGCCCAGTTGCCACCACGGGGGGGACTGCGAGGAAGAGATATTAGTGTCTGGGACATTCTCCAGGGGGACTTTGCAATTTTGAGGCAGTCTTGCCGGAGGGAAATTACATACCGAGAGGCAGCCCAGGAATTACCGCCGGGGGGAGGGCCAGCGGCAGCGGGACCGGGAC
>RHLO01001126.1:0-25217 GCA_003719415.1 Aspergillus olivimuriae
TATTATAATCTTACTTAGATTATTACTTTTAGAATGGCCTTAGGTACAATTACTTAGTATCCTTTGAATTATAGCTAGTGATCTTGAATTACATCTAGTTACCACCTATATAAATGTTTCATGACCTAGCTGGTAGCACACCAAGCAGAGTGCGACTAATCACTTAGTCAACTTGTATATGTATGTTAGTAGAACTTATATGTTCCGAAGTCCTAATAATGTTGCAGTACTATTGTATGATCATTCTTAAGTTTTGTTTGATTCTCTCGTCCTCTTTGCCTCTATCACCATTGAAATAATTGTCTTATTCTGTAGGGCTTGTAGCGCAGCCTGGTTTCCTGCAATGGCCTTGTTGGGGCCTTGACCTGACCCAAGGTGCATATTTTCCCACCCCCAGCCAGTCAGGTATACACCAATGAAGAATGTCTGTCTGCCCTTTCCATGCTGGACAGCGGGGTGTTCATCAACATATTTCAGCTTCACATACTTTCCCATAATTTTCTTTGCAAGATCCTCCTTGGCATGTAGTACAGGCTCCTGGACTTCAACTTTTGAAAGTATGGGTTGCCACAATTGCGTTAGCCATCTCTCGGCTTTCCGGTAGCCATCGTCAGGATCAGAGAGAATAACAGCGGCCACGTAAGCTTCAAATATATCCCCTTTGGTCTTTGTCCACCTCTTGGGTTGATTCAACGAGTCTCGAGGCACAGAAGCCTTCTTGTCAAGCCCGTACTGTGACGCAAAGCCCGCCAGAGTCTCATTATTCACCAAAAGCTCCCTGATCTGCGATATACGACCTGATGAAAGGCCTTCCCACCTATCCCATATAAGCCTCGTAGCGATAAGTTCTAGATAGGCATCGCCCAGGACTTCGAGGCGGTCGTAAGTTGCATGAATATCGTTATTCATTGCTGGATGTGTGAGCGCAGATCTCTCAAGCCTCTTGTCAGGGACAGGAGGCAGTGTGGGGGTAATATCATCAGTGCGTGACTCCGGGGACTTCTCGTTATCATTGAAATGACCTGCGTGAACTGACGCCGCTAATAAAACTCGGTGGAGTTCAGTAGCGGCAGATATGATATTTGAATCAATGACAATAGACCCATTCTCTATACACCGGAGGCGATCAATTATTTCATGCGAAAGTGGTGATAGTTGGTTCACCAGTGGCTTCTGTTCACGACTGCTCAACGGGACTTGAGCTGGAGATTTCATGTTTGGGTCAGGGTGCTGGTGGGCCAGTATTAGTCTCTGGGTATATCTGAGCTGCGAAACGACCACGTACTCTTGTCTTCTTCCTGGCAGACATCCCAGAATGAGCTGCAGGAGATGCAGACTTCCGCTTCCTGTCCATTTTAACAGCAGACATCAATGTATGTGGCCTATGGCAGATTTTTCAGTCATCTAATCTAGCTTTGGTACTATTGTCCTGGTGGTATCTGACGCGCCAAGGATCACGTGCCGAATGGGGTAGTCTCATCCGATACAATCTTCCTCCAACCTTTACCTCCAACCGTGCAAGAAGATGGCGGCTCCATATAGTCGGGTGTTAAGTCTCGCCAAGGTGAGGACCATCTATCCATGTTCGAGATGAACATTAGCCGCGAATCCCGAGTTTTCTGACTGTTAATTAAGACGCAATGCCGCATATTTTCACTTACATTTAACCCCGAACGATTGAGGCTGGGAAACAAGGTCCTCCGACAACGCCTACGTGGCCCGGCGTTCGCGTCATGGTATCCAAGGAAAACTGTTTCGTTTCGTGATCTCCAGGACACCTATAGACCGCTCGGGTTGACGATGTTCGATGAAGCGGAAGACGATAGAGAAGAGGCAATCCAAATGTACGTTATCATTTGCAGCCAACACCGGAGGACATTATCTAACTTTTGTCAGTGCCAAGTTACGTGGAAAAGGCCGGCCCAAGAAAAAGAGAACAGCTGCAGGTAACGCGTCCAAATGACCTATTCTCGTCCTATACTCACGGTGTCTCCAGAGTCAAGGTCAGCGAAGAAGAAGAAATAGGGTGATCATCTGCCCAAGTAGGAATGTATTTTTCTACCTTGGGATGCGCGGTCTCAGACGCGAAATTTGCACTATTAATCGTAGCCATCGTCGACATGTAGTTAGAAATGAACTTTGTCTCGTGCAACATGAATTTCCAGGGCTAGCATGTCACTCATATCACTTTGCATAAATTTATCCACGTTCTGCAATGATGGCAGCATTGACTACGCGTAAGCCTTTGCGTTTTGAATTAGTGCAACTGCTTGGTAGTGGAGTCTCAATCACTGGCTACTCGAAATTTGTAGCGCAGAGACTTTGCAGGAGTGCTAATGGCGCTGAGAAAAATCGACGCTGTGATGAATATAAAATAGCTTTGCCTGAAGTGTCAACACTACTCTGTACACTGGACAACCATTTCACTGTCTCAATCATACCAATTTTGTATTTTGGAGTGCTTGAACCGACGTTCAGATCTAGGAGGCAAAGGCACGTGATCATGTTGCGGCAAGGAACTGATGAACCACCATCGCATGGCGTTCTGGATTCGTCGGCTTGACCAACTGATAATAAATACAAACAGTTCACGTCATCATCGCACAAGGTGGTGTCTTATCAGCCGCAAATTTTCTTCTGCTTGATTCGCAATTTCTTACTTTTCTCACCTCTAAGGCTCAGCATGAAGCCCAGCAAGAATCAGCTAAGAAGAGCTAGGAAAAAGGCTCTGAAAGCCCAGGTATTTTCACTTTCAAACCTCAAAGTGAGTGTAGCTGACATTGACAACACAAAGATCTCAGATAATTCTACAGATGCAGACCATGGAGAACCGTCTGCAGAGCAAGTCCCATCACCGATTCCCACACAAAAGTCCCCAGTGGAGTTACAGATCTCTTCTCCCGGACAAGATGATGCACTGTGGGAATTATACAAGGGCATCATTGATAAGTTTGATGAACACGAAGGCGATTCAAATCACCAAGAGCTCGAAAAACCTGAGGTCTATTTTGATGACGACGATGAAATACCAGACGAGGTAGCAGAACCAAAGCTATCCAAGAAAAAGCGCAAAGAATTAAGTAAGCTGTCTGTCGCCGAACTCAAGGCAATGGTTCGGAGGCCGGAAATTGTTGAATGGACAGACACATCGGCACCTGACCCTCGACTTCTGGTGCATATCAAAGCGCATCGCAATGTGGTTCCAGTTCCTACACACTGGTCGCTCAAACGAGAGTACTTGTCGTCCAAGAGGGGCATAGAGAAAGCACCTTTCTCCTTGCCCAAGTTCATACAGGAAACTGGAATCTCTGAAATGCGAGACGCCGCGTTGGAGAAACAGGAGCAAGCAACATTGAAACAGAAGCAGAGAGAGAGAGTCCAGCCCAAAATGGGACGGCTAGATATCGACTACCAGAAGCTGTACGAGGCTTTCTTCCGCTTTCAAAGCAAACCAGAACTTACTCGTTACGGCGAAGTATACTACGAAGGCAAAGAATATGAGACCAACCTCAAGCACTTGCGACCAGGGGAACTTAGTCCGGAACTCAAAGAAGCTTTGAGTATGCCGCCTGGTGCTCCCCCACCTTGGCTGATCAATCAGCAACGATATGGCCCGCCTCCATCATATCCAGCTTTGAAAATCCCTGGTCTGAACGCACCACCGCCACCCGGTGCCATGTGGGGATATCACCCTGGAGGTTACGGGAAGCCCCCAGTTGACGAACATAATAGACCACTTTATGGTGGCGATATATTCGGTGTTCTACAGCCGCAGCAAAGTGTCCAGCAGGGAGAACCTGTGGAAAAAGATCTATGGGGAGAACTTCAAGCTCCTGAGATGTCCGAGGAGGACAGTGAAGAAGAGGATGAAGACCAAGAGGAGGATGTTGACGATGAGGACGCGGAAGCGGGCCTGCAAACTCCGAGCGGACTCGAAACACCAAGCGGACTAGTGTCAGCTGTCCCGTCAGAATTTGTTGACACGGAAAATGTCTCGGGCGAGTTCGACGTGCGCAAACACAATCGTGGGTCTCAGTCAGACGACTCTACAGCTCCCAAAAGCGCTTTCCAAGTTATTCCAGAACGCCAAGCAAATGTGCAGGGATTCTTTGGGGGTGACAGAGTGTACGATCTCGGTGGCAGCTCCAGCAGACTACCAGTTCTTGGTGCCGAAGAGGACAACAGGAAGCGCAAGAAGCCAGGTGATGTCGATGTGTCAGTGGATTTAGATTCCTTGCAGGCTAGCGAAGGTATGAGCAGAGATAGTCTTCGTGACCTTTATGAGACTCATCGGCAGCGGGAGATGGACCCGAATTGGGGGTTTCAAGAGGACTTGAGCGACTTGATTGCGCAGGAAAGTCGTAAACGGAATAAACGCTGAGAGCGCACCGTGGCCCTGAGGCCAGGGCGACCTTTATATTCTTCGTTTCTTGCTCACTTGCCTAGGGCTCAAGGGTTTTTGTTTCAAGAAACCGCGATACCGCTGATATCTGTCATCAGTATACCGATTTTTGTATAATCAACTTTGACCGTAGAAATCATTAATACCTTTGATGGTCGTTCTTGTGGTTCTGTATTTGAATACTTCGAAATAATAAACCTTTCCTACCCCGTACGGAGTACTCTGTACTCTTGCAATGATCGCCGGCTTGGCAATGTCCGCGATCGAATCATGTGATAAGCATGATTTATCGGGGTGTGTCGCAAACCTAAGGCTGAGAACTTAGACGTCTGCTTCCATTTGCTCTGTCAATAATCAGCAACTTTCACCTCGCCAACCACCAGTCTTTCATAGAAACGTCCTCACATGCGTGTGTGGTTACATGTCTTCACTCTTTATTCTCAACCAATTTCACACACATAGAAGGAGCCAAAGATAAAGGCTTTCAGATGGACTGGGAACGTCACAGAAGGTACATTCCAAATCTCCTCTAACCCTGCATGGTTCTGCTTTGATTTTGCAAAAGAGCTAACTCCGATCTATCTTCGCTATTGATATAGATTTGATGAACACCGTGGTGGGGAGAGCTATCGGCCTGGAGCTTCTCGAGGCTTTTCCCGGCGCAGTAGATCGCCTCGAAATCGCTCTCCTCGCTTGGTTGCCGATACATGGGTGCCCTCCTCAGGCCGTACATATGGACGTATGAGGAGTCGATCACCTCCGAGCTTTCGACGCCGTTCTCGAACCCCGCCTTTCACGAGCAGGGACCCCGTCGGTGGGTCGTATCCAAAAGTACTCTCACCTCGAAGGTTCTCACCTAGGCGTGAAGGGAGACCCAGATCCCCACCTCAACTCTCATGGCGCCCAAGATCCCCCTATAGTGAAAGCCGCTCACGCGATTTCTCACGGGGTCGGAATATAATTCGGTCTCGAGAACTATCTCCACCTAATCAAGATTTTAGATCCAGTCGACGGGAGCGCCCTCCACTTTCCCCAAACGAGCAGTACAGGAGGTCTAATTCACATTCCAGACGTGGAATTTTGCGAGAGGATTCGTCTCGGTCTTCTATTCCTCGTCGGTCGCGGAGTCCTTACCAACAGAGACGCGAAGAACGCTACACCGACAAATTCGCTAGCCAGAGGCGACGCTCTCCGTCTCCCAGAGCCGTTCCGTCCAGCTACACATCGGCACCGGGATCCACGTCGAACTCTCGACGATCGTCGCCTTTTGTTGATAGAGTGGCTGTAGGTCCATACGATGCCAAGGGTCGCTCCCCCATCGCCCAGTCTGAGCCTCGTCGAATGTCAAAATTCTCGGAAAACATGTTGCCTCATCAAGAGCGATCTCCATTATTAGTCAAGCCGCGATATAATAGAGAGGAGGCATGGTCTCCGGCTACAGACCAACCCGCGGCATCAACACCCCGGCCGTCGGATTCAGATCACAGCGGGCCTAACCGTTTTGCTCCCCTGGATGGCAAGGTGCCAAATCGTTTCAGCGCCACGTCACCGGTCAATATTCCTAGTCACCCCAAGGCCTCTGGCTCTCTACGGGCCCCATCGCCACCATCAGGTCCCTCCCACGCTTCCAAATCCATGTCGTTTCAGAGCAGAGGATCAAATCTCTCCCTCTTATCTGCCCCAACGCGTCCCCGTGGGGTCCCGAACCAGAAAGAAATTTCGTGGGGAGGACCTGCAGCGCGCCGTGGGCCTACTTCTGGACCCAGTCATATGAATACCTACGCTCCTCCCACCGGGCCACGTTCCAGCCATGTGCCTACGGGACCCAGCACGGATCTCCATCGCCATCCATATCGGCAGGGTAGTAACTCTGGGACACCATATACCCGCATGCAGAAGTATACGAACCATCTAGCCGGTCTTGCTTCTGTCGTACCAGGAGGGCGACTCCTGCCGTCGTACATCGATACAACTCAAGAGAAACGACTCACGCAACTCGAAACTGATAAGGACCGTCTTCTAGAACAACTTTCCGGTTGTCAGCGGCAGAAACGTGTCGGGATTCGAGATTGGGATAAATTGGATCGGGAGAGTTCCATCTGTGCACTGAAAAGCGAGCTGGCGGAGGGGCATCTGCAACGGATTACTGACGGAGAGAGTATGCAGGCCGCGACGATATTCTGATGGGACCCTGTAAAATATGGATTGTATGGCCATTACTATTACTATTACTATTATTATCGTTATTGTTTGGTTATGACTTGAC
Source organism: Aspergillus olivimuriae (assembly GCA_003719415.1). Classification (NCBI taxonomy): domain Eukaryota; kingdom Fungi; phylum Ascomycota; class Eurotiomycetes; order Eurotiales; family Aspergillaceae; genus Aspergillus; species Aspergillus olivimuriae. The sequence goes on from RHLO01001126.1 coordinate 6,669, forward strand.
GAAATGATCATCAACCAAACTGTTCACCTGTGGAAGATTAGGCATGTCTCGGGGCGGTGACGTAGGCGGAATCGATGAAGTTCCTACTTAGGTAGTGTCCCCTTACATTACGGCATCACGCGTGTTGTGGGGCAGACATTGTCGCGCATCCTTGACTCCTTGAGGCTTCGTGTCAACATTTACCATTTGTACCCCCCAAAATATTCAACTTACCCTGGCTTGACGGACACTGACATCGTCGATGGGCCTTCGTTGCTGCTGACACAGGATATTGAATTGAGCCTTTCTCCGTTCTGCAACTTTCCTGACTGCCACTTCTGTCATTTAGCCAGTTGTCGTCCAACAATCGCCAAAATGAATATTTTCAGGCTCGCAGGTAAGCTCAGCAACGTTCGCTCTCCACAAGCGCCGATAGCTCATCTTCCTAGCCGATTTTTCCCACCTCGCCTCAATCTTCATTCTCCTCCAAAAGATGAAGTCGTCGAGTGTATGTTGCGTCATCTTTTTTCTGCCACCTTTATCTCACCATGTCATCAGAGCTGCTCAGGGCTGTCATTCAAGTCGCAAGCGCTATATCTGATGGTTTTTGTGACTCGATACCTTGGTAAGTAATCGAACAAAGCGCCCAGCTCCACTGCTTGCGTTTCCTAACACAGATTAGATCTATTTTGGGCGTTCACCGACTCCCTCTATAACACAACATTCAAGCTTCTGTTTATCGGATCGTCGGCGTATATCATCTACCTCATGCTTAACGACTATAAACCCACACACGATCCCAACATTGACACCTTCAAAGTGCAATACCTCCTTTGCTTTAGCGCTCTTCTAGGCCTGCTGTTCCCGCATACCTATACCTTCTCCGAGGTTTGTCACCTACGCCATGATCTTTTTAAACGGTGATACTAATGGCTGGCAGATTCTTTGGACCTTTTCAATCTGGCTGGAATCTGTCGCCATTCTCCCCCAGCTTTTCATGCTCCAACGAACCGGTGAGGCGGATACCATAACAACACATTATCTTTTCGCCTTGGGTCTATACCGAGCCCTGTATATCCCCAACTGGATTTATCGATATTTTGCCGAAAGTTATTTTCAACCTATCCCCGTGGTTGCGGGGATAGTTCAGACTCTCTTATACTCTGACTTCTTCTATATCTATTACACCAAGTGAGTTATTTGACTCGTTCTTTTTCTTTTTCTATAGTTCGATGACTCATTCATGGCAGGGTTATGAAAGGCAAGAAGTTCTCTCTTCCTGTTTAAGAATACACTGCCATATGGCTATGTAAGGACTAGGACGATACAAGTCTGCCAAAAGATCATCCCATTACTTCAAAGTTTCCATGTAATTTTAGAGAGTTATTGACGCCCCTGCCTCCATTCCATCCATTGGCCGGCTTTGATTGCAATTCCTCACGATTGTATGCATACATTCTTATATCAACCCAGGACACCAGCATATCTCTGTGGGGAGTGAGGTAGTCGTTAGTCGTAAGCAACAGGTAGATTGTAGTACGCATACATCGATACATTACAACTAGTAAACCACTCATTATTACTCTTTCGAAGAGAAGATAAATCACAATGGTCCAAATTAGACGCATGCCCCCTAGCTCGAGCCGAATATTTGTGAAAGGTCACAAAGAAGTAGACAGCTTTTCTTGTATTACTCATTAGAATAGCCTGCCGGTGCAATCCAGATGCTCCACGCCCACTGCACTCTACTAGTGTGCCGCAGTCGGAATAGGTTAGAAGTCTCTATGGCTGGAGGACGCCTGGTTTGTAGGCTCGTACTCGGACGCGTAAGTCGCATGTGACGAGATATCGCTTGCGAAATTATCCATGGTGGCCGTGATCGATGCTGGAAGATGGCCTAAGGACCCAACACCGAGTGACCGGACAGACCCGAGGCTCATGCTTGTTGTACGGTCATTGATGCTGCGTTGGTTGTCTACCCAGCTACTATGACCGCCAAAAGGGTTAAAGTAATCTGCCTGAGACCTCTCTAAAGCCACGTGACTGTTCAATGTAGACTCGCGCCTCGACATAGGCGGTGATGGAAGGCTTGGAGACCGTGAAACCATATCCAAGCGGGGTGAGCCCCTCCTTGAATTGGGAGGCGTGAGGCGCGAGCCGCCACGGCGGACTTGACATGTTGGACATATCTTCACAAATCGTGAGATAAGTTCTTTTGGAACCCTTCAGAAATTACAATAAGTCGAGATCCCTCATGTACTGCCGATGTAGAATGAAAATGATAAGTTTCTACATACCATGAATAGATTTGACGGACCTGGGCCGATGTCTTGTCTCTGCCGCCATGTTGACATTGCTGATGCGCTTTGGTGAGTATTTTGAACAGCTTTTCTCGGACCGCGACAGGCTTGCCCTCGTGACATATCATTTTCGTGCACTTAGCAAAGCTCAGTTAGCGCTAACAATGCTGTAGAGAAAGGAGGGAGAAGTACACGGGCATCCGAATTACTGCTATTGATTGTCTGGAGCTTGAACATTTTCTTGACCCAAAACCTAAATATTTACACTTAGTTTGGTCACCGGTGTTGTTGTTCCTGATCCAGGCTGCCTACCGAAACTGAGCCGACTCAATAGCAGTATCTTTAGGTTCAAGCAAAACTGTTCTGATGTTACGTGCCCGTTTCGCATGGATTAATGCCTTGTCTTGCTTTTTAATAGAAAGATCTTCCACGTAGCTACGAGTGATCTTGTGAGTTGAGGCCTCTCCAACAATGAAAGAATGCTGAGATTATTCACCTTCTCATGAGCTGGTCAAACTCCCTCACATTGGGGAAACCATCTAGAGCTGGAACAATCGGCTCAGAAAGCATTGTGTTCTCATTTTGTGAATCTTGGCTTTCGATTTCTGTACTTCCAAATGCATCCCGTAACGGCATATACCGGGGAGATTGAAGGTACCGGGGCTGGGGCACATATTGGACCTGTTGATGTTGAAGTCCTGAATGATCTGGCGTTGACGGGATTGAATGTACAGGGGAGTGGTGTGGGGATAGATGCTGCGCCTGTGGCGACAGACCCGAATGGTTGTATGGTGAAGTGAACTGTGGGGTGTATGAACTAAACGTTTGCTGTGAGAAAGAATAACCGCTAGAGTCGGCCATGCCAAAATCTGGACTATCTCCATGATTGTATGGCATGGGCAAGGGGATCTGCTGATTCATCATGTAGGTCTCATTGTTTTCATTATTCCGTCTGTCGAAAGCACTCATGTTGTCGATTAGGGAGGCGCAAAACATCCAATCGCACCCGATGAACTCGCCGTACACCACAATACCGAGGCTTCCAAGAGTTTCAATGCAGGAAGGCAAAAAGCAGAAGCGGATAGGAGAAAATACCACTGGGCGTGCCTCCCCCCAGGTTGAGAGTGGACTAAAGGGATGGAAGACAGGAAGAAGAAAAGAAGAAACAGAAACCGAGCTGAGGTTGTCTCTGCAATAATATCTTGCAGATAGGCGGGACGTTGAAAGAGTGTTTGGGAAGAGGGTACAGAACTGGTGATTTTTCTGACGCACTGGTAGACTATTTAAACGCGAGGGCAAGTCCCAGAAAAGAGGCATGGGGTGTTTACTTGACGAAGTACCCGGCGGGGAGAAGCAATCCGCATCAGAACACCAATGGAGAAAGGTTTCCCAGTTTCACTCAAATGGCAGGGCCTGAGGGGAGGGGGGGGGGAGCTCAGCAATCAATACAGCCAGAAGCCCCAAAGCGGACGAGCATGGGAAGATGCTGTGATATGCAGCAGACCATGGCACCCAACCCATCAGGGATGCAAGGTAACCTCCGGAAGGTCAGTGAAAACAAGACCCTTGGGTCAATGGTAAGAGGGCTATCGCTGTTGCATCGGAAAGGAACACACAAAAAAGGAATATGGGGATGAGCGTAGACACCGGGAATGATGGTACTTGCGAGGGAAATAGCTGCCTGTCCATCGAACCACGAACAGAGGACAAGCCAAGTTGCTCTTGCTACAGTCAAACAATCCCCTTCCCCTTCCTCTTCCCGGGATCGAATGAACGACGGAAAATGACAGTGGCAATGTGCGGTAGAAGTTGGGAGGGGGGAAAAAGTAAAGAAACAAACCCCAAGAGCTTGTGGAACTGACCAGGGTCAACCGTCAAACAAAGCAGCCGAGGTGTTCCTCCAGACCAGGGGGCAAGAGAATGGAGCGAAGGCTGGTGATTGATTCCCTTCCAGCACTCCAGTGTTTGACAGCAAACCGATCCCTTTCTTCAGGGCAAGGCACGACGAGGGAAGGACCTTGGGCCTTCTCTGGACCCAACGCCTCGTTCCAGCTCGCTGCCGCCGTTCTCCCGGCGCGATGACTTGGCCGGACCGAGAATCCCTGGGGAGAGATACATCGATGCAGGCAGGTAGTCATGTCGAAGAGAGATTCCCCTGGCAGTGAAGTGGTGAGCTCCCGCTCTTGTACATGGACACACATCCGCGCATGTCTGCAGCAGGCCTCTGCGGCAAGTGCGCCGGAGGGGCCAATCAAGGGAACGGCGCAGGCGTGGAGGTGAGAGCCTGCGTGCCGTGTTCAAGGGCAGGACTGCATGGTGAGAACTGCTTGATCTGGTCCCTGGGGACGACGGAGAATTGATGTACGTCGGTGAACCGCAAGTAGCATCAACACGACGCGCAGCCGCGACTCGCCTCGCAACGGTCTGCGACGATTGGTTGGCAGCAGTCACCGCTTCGTTTTCTTTGACAAGGTGTCCTGCAGGCGATGCATTAGCCATGCGAGTGTCGAAATCCAAAGAGGACATGGGTCTGGGTCTGGGTCGGGATCGGGTATGGTCCTGGAACGACCTCCACCTGAGGCAGGGCCTCGTCTATCGCGATGCCATATGTGCATCCATAGCGACAGACAGATATACAGACATACATACACAATCCCCGACAAGCCCTGCTCTCTCCCCTGCAAGTCTCCGGGAAGACGCATGTGTCCTTCACCCGAGAGGACCCCGGTGTCTGTCCATCGTTGGGACTTTCGAGGCACGAGATGGACGGGGGGCGGGTTCGACCGCCATGATTCGATCATGTCCTGCATGGGATTTGCCAGGATGATGCATTCGGCGGCCTCACCCCAGCGTTGCTACCTGAAGAGAGTGGTGGCTGACTGTCATGGAAGCGGAGGAATCCATGTCATGCGGAGGGGAACTGTGCAGCTGGGCCTTGCGAGGGAGCGGGCTGCTATCGTCTTCAGCCAGGCAGAGCCTTCTTCCTGCACATCACCTCAGCCATATCTCAACATGATTCCCAGTCCGGTGCTGACATCAAGGATGTGTTGGCCACCTATCTAGTGCCCAGCAATTGGTCGACTGCACCGCCCCAGGGGTTTCAGGCTTTTCGCCTTTGCGATGGATCTGACGCAGTCATACAGAGGGCCCCTTTCAACCTTTCCGGTGGGCCAGAGGATATGGAAAGGTCACAGTCAAGTCACTGTCTCCAGCAAATCGTTCATGCCGCTGGAAGTCCCGGACAATGAGCCATCATCTAGGGTAGGCATCCTGCGCCGTAGATCCATACCGGGAAAGGAACCGGGCCAGCGTGCGCTACACAGTCTGACGCCGATTACATGGGCCCAGTAGTCACGCGCTTGGCCGTGCTGCTCGATGGCCCTGGCCTGGGTAGGATCAACAAGCCAGAATGAAGGAGGTCGGGGTCGTGAAGCCCCCCTCTCCGTGCGAGACACGGCAACAGTGCGCGTCGTCCACTTGCAGCTTGCAGGGAGGGCCCTAGGAAAGCCGAAGGCATCCAGATCCGGTAAGAAATATATACTATGACATGATAACTATAATACATGACGGCCTGCCTCGCCCGAATCTCCCCAAGACCGTCCCGGGAAGCGTATCCCATCCCAGTGGATCACGGCAAGAGCGAGAGGAGGGGGGAGAAACGTCCTGGGCCACGGTATCCGTTCGTCTCCTCCATCGTCTGCCGGCGAGCTGCAGAAGGTGATTGGCTTTAAGGCAGACTGCCTGGCATCAAAGGGCCTGCTGTCCCCACCACCATCAGCGCGTACACCGTGGGATACAGAAAAAGAAAACCTGGGAGAGAGAAAAAGGAACACAGAACAAAGCACCAAAACACACAAAGGAAACAGCCCTCCCCATCAGGCCGATCTGAGCGAAAAAAAAAAAAAAAGGGGGAGGGGGGGATTTCCTGTACACCTAGCAACACCCGTAGCACCATAACATCTCTGTCGTAATCGTAACCATGAAGTAAGTACTCTTCGTCACCATGAAGGATGCTGAATTCAGGATTCCGAGGCGCCAAGTGCATGATGGAACCTCACCAGATCTCGAATGGCCCACCGCCAGTTGTCCCCCAATCGCTCTCGGTCGACTGTAATCCACTTATCAACTTTGCGCCTCCATTTCTCTTCCTCGACACGCTGGCGTCTGATGAACTCGGGGCCCACGTCGAATTCTTCGGTGATGGGCCACTCGTCCGAGGAGCCTCCGCAACTGCGATCGTCACCGCTTGGAGCCAAACCAGGATCTTGGGAGGCGTGAGTTATGGGCGGGCAGCTGGCCTCGGCCCGTTCCTCTAGATCTTGAAGTCCCGCAAAGATATCATCTTCATCCTGTACCGCAACGATTCCGTTGGTCCCCGGCTGCTGTGAGGCAAGTTTAAGCCAACACATGCGCCGGGGATCGAAAACCATCTCCCCTACTACCTGCACATTTTGCATCGTGCCAACCTTCGTGATGAGGGCTGGTGCTGGTTTGGGGGACTTTGGCGAGCCGATCTCGAAATCAGGGACGGAGTTCTCATTCCCTTCCCAACGGAACGTTACAGGGTTGTATCGCATCCCATTCACGGCTGGGGAGTGATTAGTCCTAAATTCACCTGTCGCCCTAGTGTGATGTCCGATAGACTTACATTTTGACTCTTGGACTCCTGTTCCCAGAGGCTTGATCAAGTGAGGCTTATCGCCAGAGGCAATGCCTGCTCTGCTTTTCCTGGACTTGAGCGAGGACGAGGTGGAGGGCACGCGGGAGACCGGTGGAGACCTCCAACTCGATGAAAGAGATGCAGAATGGGGAATAGCATCACGGTGTTTTGAGTGACCGGTCATTGAAGCCATGCGCTGCTCCCTGGCGATTCGAGAAGCATTTGTATCGCGTGCGAATCGTGGGGTCGACACCTGAGATGTGGAGGACGCATGGATCATCGGTTGAGGTGTGATTTCGGTTCTGAAAGGAATGGTTTGACTGCGTCCGATTTTGTTCCTAAGAGACCTAGGTGCCCCACGACCAGAAGGATGCTTGATAAATCTACTCTCCGCCGAGGATGACGTAGGCAGGTCATCGAAGGAAGCCAATTCACTACCATCGCCAAAGTTTCGCCGACGTGTCGGTCGAGTAAGAGTTCGTGTAGCAAAAGTTTCCGGGCTGAATTCAGGAGGGCTGCTATCGGGAAGATCATGGCGACTGACTCTGGAGGAGCGAGAGACATGTCCTTGTGAGACAAAGGTCTCGTTCGTAGTATCTGAATTGTTGCGACGGAGATGACGATAGCTCTTGACCCTTGCATGATGAGATTGCTTTTCCGAAGCCCCTGCTGGAATGAATGGTGGCTGGATCCTGCGACTCAGCTGCCTTGGGTCAGCCCTGAAGGAATCAACCGGCGTCTGAGGTCTGCCAACCGAAACATCAGAGCGACCAGTCCCGTTCTGGACACCCGAAACCTGGAACGAGGGTGAAAGTGGCATGAGAGATGAATGTCGCATAGTAGGCATTGATCGTTTCTTTTTCAGCGGCCGGTTGCCGCCGCCGGCCCCATCATTGTAGGCGTCCTTGAGACGGCGAGTGCCAATTCCTCGAGTGTTCATAGTTGATGAACCTGGAGACATCGAAGTAGACCCCAGAGAACCCAGGCTGGAAACAGACAGGTTTGATGAGTGTGTATTGGCATTTGATAGGGAATCGCGGAATCTTGACAGAGGCGCACCACTTTCTGACACCGTCTCCAAGTGTGTCGAATGTAGACGGTCGTGGCCCGAAGGACGCGGGATCCGAGTTTTCGGGGAGATTGATGCTTTGGTGAAAGTCAGGGTGGTGGCAGAACGGCGTCTCGGGCTTGCAGGACGTTCGGTTTTGCGCTTGACATTAGGGTTGATTGACAATTTTTTAGGGTCAAAAGCATCCCCATTCTCGACCTCAAGGCCTGCAAAAAAGTCATCGCTGCTAGGCAGCTGGGGTGGAATATCCGTTTCCTTCCCAGGAGTCCGATGACTGGAGTACTGCCGCTTCTTTAGAGGGGTATCCAAATCAAGGGGCCCTTCGGGTATTATGAGGCCATCCAAACCTTCATCGTCGCTCTCGCCAGTCAAGCAGCTGGAGGCACTAGGGCTGACCGCGGAGATCGATGATGCAGGATTTGATCGACGATCTCGAGTTGTGCCACCGAACCGCGTCCCGATACTACCTTCCGACCAGTCCACATCGAACTCATCTGCCGGAGGACTCGAACTCCTGGCACTCGCCCTTCGAGGAGAAAGCCGAAGGAAATGTGAGTCCACTGGTAGGTCAAAGTCGTCATCGAAATTGTCAGCCGCAGGACTGTTGTCCTTTTCGGCCTTGGGAGCACTCGCAAGGCCGATCTTCCGTGGAGATGGTGACTTTGCAACCTTTATGGTGGGCACATCTTCAAAATCTGCAATAGTCTCTGAGTCTCGAAACTTGTCTAACTGCGTCAACGCCGCCGGCATGTGCGGGTGAATCGGATTGTCCCGGTAATGCGAGCCGGGCCCCTTCACTGGACTTGTCGAGACAGATCCAATTTGCCGGAGCGACTCTGGGAAACATGTTGCCTGAGGCGGTTTGAGCTCCAGAACGCTATCAGGCCCCGGTAACTCTACTTCCTCCGACCAATCATCGATAAAGTCTTTCTTTGGTTTTCTTCTGCCGAGCCGTTTTATTGTTCCGCCTACCAGTGCTGACTTGGGCACGTTTACCGGTAGGGGGATTCCTGCATTTCTAGCCGACGAGAGGGCTTCTTCATTTGCCGCATCATCATTGTCTAGGAGTTGGACCTCCCAGTCTTCATCTGTACCGACGTTGGAATCCAGATCGGAACGTGCTGACCGGCGGGAGGATATGGAATCCCGATGACCGGAGCGCCGGACGGACCCAGTGGTGACTGACGTTGCCGCTGACGTCGTACGTAGCTGGATATCTCCGTAGCATTGTAGGTCGTCGTCGTCATCCCAGCACTCGATTGTTTCTTCATCGGCCTGTCGAACCCGCAGAGTGAACGGCTCCATAGTAAGCCAGTCGCACGGGTGTTGGAGAGGTCGGTGGAGGCGCGCAGTCAGGTCTGGCGTCGTATGCGATAGATTTGGGGTGTTCCGTCGTTGATGCTGGTCTTTTGATGCAAGGGAATGTCATGCCGGGAGCGTGAGAATCTGCCGGAATCCACGTTCACCGGCGCGACGATCGAGCCCGTGGTCTTTCCCTAGACAAGGAGAGGGATATCTTTGCCACCCCCTCCTGCAACAAGCAGCTTTGTCGTGGGGCAAACTAGGTATTCAGAAGAGGAATCTCTGGCGTGCAGTCCGGATTGTCGTCTTGTATGAGCAGGCTGCGAGCAGGTGACATGAAGAGTGGTTCTCGACTGGATCTGAGGTGAGGGGAGGGAGCGAAGTTGGAGGGAACGAGAAGAGGACACGAGGCGGCGCAATGATGGACGGTTGCTGGCACGGAGAGTCCCAGTGGTTGCGGTAGCGGGCAGTAGTGATGGTGGCTGGCACCCTCAGATTCTCCGGTAAGGAGAGAAAGAACGTCAAATCAACCACAGCCCGGACGCGGCGGGATCCACGGGCCTGTCGCGAGGGGACGGCGCACCATCCACCGGGTGAGAAGAGATGAGAACGAAGAGCTAAACAAGAAAGTCTATGTCAAGACATAGGAACCAGATGTGACCCCGAGAGGAAGAAAAAAAAAGGGGGGGAGGGAGGGAGAACTGGAGAAGATTGGTCGGGAGGAGGGTCGATTATTGCGAACTATTGGCGTACTACGGAGTACCTCGTCCGATGTCCTGAAGATGCTCAAAATGATCCACTCCTGCAGTGGAATGTTTCCGACCCGGTCAAGCCTCAAACTAGGCTGAGAGGAGGATTACTTGCAGTCAGGATTCTTGGACCGCTCGGGAGGAATCGATGATTCGGATTGTTTTGATGGTATACAGGTGTGTACTTGAGACTTGTGCCAAGACATCCTGCCTGTGTGGAACGGACCACGCTTTCTGTTTAGTTGCGTCCATGGTCACCCTGTCTCCCACCAGGCACTCCACCGCGAGTCAATCATCGTTGCTTGTTATTGTGATGTCTGTACTATGATTGCCATGATAGTTGCGACAGGTAACACGCAGTCGGACCCCAGGAAGAACTGACAGGTCAACGCCTGAGACCAGTCACCTGGGCCTGAGATATTGACCTGTGAGCACCCGACTGATCGGGAGACCTACCGGGCGTTGTACCAACCCGACTGGTCCGACCTACATATGCCCCGGTGGATTCATGGGGCATCATGGTTGATGAGGTCATCCACATCCCAGCCGATGGCTGCTGCCTCAGGCCCGTCACCACGATTGCTGCCTATGTATAGCAAGATTTTAGAAGTAAAGCCAACAAAGTACTACTACTCCGCAGGGCAACGGAGCATGGATGGCTCTTGTCTAGGTATCGGCGCTTCCAGACCGGTGCCTAGAGGCTGGAACGGAACCCGCTCCCCGCCAACCTATTTTCCGACATATATATCTTCACACTCGATCCCTACCTTGGTCCCCTCGTCGCTGTCCTCACCTGCTCTGCTTGCCTCCCCCCCTCTCCTTCACCTCCCAATAGGAGCCACCTTTTGAAAGACACTCCCCATGTCGCATCACGAGCCGTCCCAATGGCCTAGAATCATCCGAATTCCCCGGTCTGATCTTCCTGCAACGTTCGTCCTTCTCCGCATCAAACGCTCGGGAGGTGACTGGATGATTGCTGCGACAGAAGGAGAAACCCCATACACGGGCACAGGTACGTCCCCCTGGCCCCATGTGAATCGCCGAGCGGCCGCTAGTCTGTGGGCACCCGTGTGACCATGTCTACATAGTACGATCCACGCATCTCAGGCAAATGCGCGCAAAGAACTACCAAGGCACCGACGAGGAATGGCTGCGGATCGTGTCGCATGTCTTCGGCGACCAGTCGGACCCTACCGCTGAGAGCCCGGCCGCAGCGGGAATTGAATCGTCCGCCAGTATTGTTGGCCAAGATGATGAGGACAAGGAGTTGGTAATCACAATCCGCAAGAGGATACAGGGTATAACTGTGAGGGTGCCCCTCCTTGTCATCTTTGCTGTCACAAGCGATGCTGATACCCCACAAGCAACGCCTTGGTTCAATATCATTGAAACAGAATGATGAACAAGCAATCGAGCTCTTTGACTGGACGGGTATGGCTGTCGCCAGGGCCGAGAGCCTCGAAGGCCATCTTACATCACTTCGAGGTCGTTACCGTGCCGCAGAGGAAACAATCACGCTCCTCAACAAACAACTGGAAGAGTTCATCTCGGCAAAAACCCAACACGAGGAACAGTTAATGGCAGATGTCGTGCAACTACTCAACGAGAAAAAGCTTAAGATTCGCAACCAGCAACGGTTGCTCGCCACTGCAAATCTGGACGCGCAAAAGTGTAAGCTTCAGGTCGTACCATTGCGCACAATTCTTGTCGCTGATTGCTGGCAATATCATTTAGTATCTGATCTGCAAGTCGCATCGTTCGGCAGCCACCATACACCCGCACCGAAGAGCCGGAGCTCAAAGCGGTCCGCTCATCATATGGATATCAAGGAATCTGACAGCGAAAATGGGTTCGAGGAAATGGAAGTTGATCCGCAGCCCCGAATGATGGAGGCACAAGAGGTGGACGAGGTCGACGACGATGACGACCAACGGTCCACGCCTCAGCCGCTCGAGGAAGAAGATAGTCGGACTACTGACGGGGAGTCATCTGCAGGGGAAACCCAGCGTGATTACCACCGGGAACACAACATAAATGAGCCCTCCGAACGTCTAATCCTGAAACAACCATCTAACCCCCCTCCCCGGAGGGAACTCCCATTCGTCAGAAAACCACAGGCAAATTCAACCAGCTCCGTGGGGCACTCACATCGGGGGGATGATGCCCAGGACACTGCGGGAGAGACGGATGATGATGAACTGTAAACGGCTCCTGTGCATGAGAAAGCTACCCAATCAGCCAAGAAATCCATAGACGATGAATGTACTTGTACTCCAGAGTAGTGGTAGACTACTGGCTCTCTTCACCGAGTGTTCGTTCGCTCTTAATGGCCCAACGGCCTAGGTCTTCGAGTTCATCTGGCATTTCAGCTGGAGCCGTTCGTTGCTTGCTAGGTACCTAGGTAGGCACCGCGCGATTTCTGCAAATAGCACGTGTGGCGACTCAAACGCTGGAGGGCACACAGACCAAAGCCGACGGAAGCAACACAGCACATGTCCTCATTTTCCCTCAAGTTGATTTTAGTCTTGATGTTATATACAAATTCACTTCTGACATCCCATGTTGCAGAGGTGATTAGAACGCACGTTGGGAAAGACATGGCAACAGAAAGAAACGAATAACAAAGATGAAAAGGAACATAGATAACAGGTGGTACAACTACAACGCCCAGAAAAATCCAATAGACCACAATTAAGCCCCTAAGATTCTAACCATACAGGGCCTGAGGGGACATTTCACCTGCAGCCATGAAGTTCGTTTCCGGGTTTCCAGTTGCCTTGGCTGCTGAGCAGCGAGCCATCGTAGGTGAGCTGTTTCAAAGAAAAGAAGAAAACACAAGGTTAGATAATTGTTTCCCACATGGAGCAGAGTTGGGGACATGTTTACGAACCTTCGAGAGATGGAGTCGGTGAAGTAGAAGTCGTCGATGACTCTCTTGAAAGGGGCGCCGGTTGGTTGAACACCCTTGTTTTGGTCAACTAATTGAACCTTGCTCAGCGAGCTGACAGAAGTCGCCTCGACAACATCATATCGGCGCATAACTGGGCTGATCTCCTCCATGCGATCACGAAGGGCCTCGATATCATCATAAGGGAGAGGCACGCCAAGGAATTCGCTGGTAGCGCGAACAATCTTCCAGTCATCCCGTGCAGCACCGGGTATCGAAGTGGCTGCGCGAGTAACCTGTACACGTCCTTCAGTGTTGATATAAGTACCGGACTTTTCCGTGTATGCTGCACCAGGAAGAACGACATCAGCGAGCTGAGCACCGCGATCTCCATGATGCCCCTGGTAGACCACGAATGCGTCGGTGGGAATTTCATTTTGGCTGATCTCATCCGCTCCAAGAAGCCACACCATCTTGGCCTTGGTCTGAGCCACTTCTTTAGAGGGAGTGGTAAAGCCAACTTCGAAAGCAGCAGCACGCGATGCAGCACGCTGGAGCACGTTATAGCCTTGCCACTCGGGTGTATTGAAGTTCGCGTGTTTCTCCACAAAGCTGCCGACGGTTTCGAAAACCGCCTTGGCATCTTGGTGCTCAGCTGCAGCGCTACCAACGATAATCATAGGCCGTTTGGCGGACGCGAGCTTCTCTCCAAACTTACCCGACAAGGCTGATTTGAGGGACGAGACATCGGAGCCTAGGTGCTCGAAATCAAAGGTACTCTCGAACTCTTCTCCGACAAGTCCGATCTCGAGATCAGAGCGCAGATACTGCTTGCGGATGCGGGCATTAAGGACCGATGCTTCGTGACGAGGATTGGTAGCGACCAGAAGGATAGCGTCTGCTTCCTCGATGCCATAAATTTGGGAATTGAAGAGATAGTTAGAGCGCACATCAATACCGTGAGCAATGGGCGAGCTTCCTCCAGGCTGATCGAGGGCCAAGTTGTCAGATCCAAGCTTATTAGCGAGATCTTTCATAGCAACAAGTGATTCAGCATCAACAAGGTGTCCTGCGATGGCCTTAAACTCATTCTCCTTCAGCTGCAGCTTCTGCTGAGCGGCGGAGATTTCGGTGAGGGCCTGTTCCCAGGTCGCTGGAACGAACTTGCCCTCCTTGCGAATTAAAGGAGTGGTGAGTCTCTGGGTTTTCAAACCATCACATGCGAAGCGCGACTTGTCATTGATCCATTCCTCGTTGATATCGTCATTGAGTCTGGGAATAACCCGCATGACTTCCATACCCCTGGTATCCACACGAACATTGGACCCCAAAGCATCGTGAACATCAATAGTCTCTGTGTGCTTCAATTCCCAGGGACGAGCACGGAAAGCATAGGGCTTTGACGTCAGGGCACCAACCGGGCAGAGGTCAATGATGTTGCCAGAGAGCTCAGAGTCGAGGTTTTGTTCCAGGTAGGTTCCGATTTGCATGTCATTTCCTCTGCCGGCGGTTCCAAGTTCGGGGGCACCAGCCACATCATTCATAAATCGAACGCAGCGAGTGCAATGAATGCAGCGGTTCATGGAGGTCTTGACGAGGGGGCCGATATTCTTGTCTTCCACAGCACGCTTGCCGCCAACCTCGTGGAAACGTCCACGGTCGGCACCATAACGCATCGATTGGTCCTGGAGATCACACTCACCTCCCTGGTCGCAAATCGGGCAATCAAGGGGGTGGTTGGAGAGCAGGAACTCCATGACACCTTCTCTCGCCTTGTGAACAAGCGGTGAGTTGGTTTTCACGTTCATCCCTGGCTGTACGGGCCAGGCACACGACGCCACTGGCTTAGGAGCACGTTCAACCTCAACGAGGCACATACGGCCTGAATATGGCATTAGTAATGGCTTTTGTGATGTTGACTACATCTCGACAAGAACGTACAGTTTCCTGCAATGAGTAGTTTCCTGGTATTGTTGTTAGCCGTTGGGGACATCAGATGATTTGGGCATTGAGGCAAGGTATGGCGTACTCATGGTAACAGTATCTGTGCCCATCCATTAGTACTTGTTTATTGATTCGTTGATTCCATTCTTCTCGATGTCACCTGGGGACAACATACCTGGGAATCGTCGCACCCGCCTTTTCGCAGGCTTGAATAAGAGCGGAGCCGGCTGTGATCGGTGTGAGCAAGGTCCGTCCCTCTGTAGTTTACGGAGAGTCTATTACCTTCTACAGAGACCTTCTTGCCATCTTCAGAACCAGACATCAGTACCAGTATGAAAGAACCAGGTCGACCGGTGGTGACAGCGTACCAATTGTGAGTTCCACCTCGGCAGAGCGAGAAGTGGTTGTCGCGAAGGTCCTGGGATAGTTGACCTTTGGGACCCGGATCGACCGGGCGGCCGCACGGAAGAGCTGCGGCCGCATGATGTGGACGGGAGCGGCGGCAAAGGGGAGGAAGGAGGAATTGATGGAGGAGAGGAACAGGGGAGATTGCGGCCGGGGCGGAGGGGGTGGAAGAGCTAGGCCAGCTGGTGATGTTCTTGGAGAGATCACTTTTGGCCTGTTCGGATTCTGCCAGAAGCCAGTCGGGGCGTCACTCGCAAATTGCCGGGAGCGGATTGGCTCGGTTAGTCGGAGAAACAGTCAGTCCGGACCACACCTTTTCTTGCTCTTTTTGGCGCGTCCCGCCGGTTTCTCCTCTCTTCTCTTTCTTCCTCACCAGTATAAACTCATTTCACGGGCCTGTCTTATTGTAGGTGGAGGGGTTCTGCAGAGCTTCAGCGATGCGGACCATCCTCTTCTCCTCTGCTACAGAGCCCCAGATTGAATGCACTGAGCTGGAGCTCCTTAGGGTTCTGGTCCACTTCGGTTGGATTTCCCCAGTGAGGGTATAGTTCTTTACTGACAGTCGCTACATCATCGGAAAATACCATGGGATTGATTACCGCCCCTGCACCCGGGCTGGATGGCGAGAGATTCCCGTCTGGGGGAATTTCCCGGGCGCCAGACCTCTGTACCCCAGCAGCTTCGATCAAGCCACCTCCCCTGGTGCAAAGGGGCGGGGGTCGAGACATCATATCCCAAATGCAGTTGAAGGCAGGGTAGCGCCTAGCATTTAAATATCTCGCGAGGTCCTCAGCTCTTAAATATGTCACGACACATATGTATATAGTAAATATAGCAAAACAGCGCCCGACTGGCATTATGAACACCGGAACACCGGGCAGAAGAATCATATGATACAAAACGTAAAACCTCCCCAACCCTGACCGGGGGGCTTCACAAATCACTGGGCTGCCATGTTGTTTCTTGTTTGGTGCCCGGGGGGAGCCATGCCCTCGCACTACTGCTACCTCGTGGCCGGCCACGTCCAGGCATATCATCTTCTTTTTTCATGTCGGCAGAAGCGAAGAGAGACGGGCCAGATGCCTGAGGCTCTGTGCCTTTCCCAGCGGGGAATGCAAAGCCATTGGACTCCCGCGGTTTGGGGCTTGTTCGGACATTGAGAGGGAGAACAGAGTCGGCAGCACGAAAATGGTCCGTCTTGGCTCTGCGATCCGCTAGATCATCATGGCTGTTGCGATCATAGAGGTAAAGTCCGAGGAAGGTCATCGCGATGCCCACAGCCTGAATTTTTGTGGTGGAATTTCCAAACCATACGATAGCAACGACAATGACGAAGACTCTCTTGACCAACGACGCAACGGAGTAGGAGACTGGCGATATCATCGATAGCAGCACAAATGCCAAAATGTTTTGGGCAAAGTGTGATACGCCGTTGAAGACAAATTCGAGGAAGAGCGCACCATGATCTAAGGCCCCTTTTTCGCCAGACAAAGAAATAATTCCATCCTGCATGAAATCCGAAACCAGGGGATAGCCTTCACAAACGAACCATAGCGGTAAGGTAAGGAGAAAGGCCAGACCGGAGCAGTAGCAAAGCAGATTCAATTTGTCCAATTTGTGCCGGCCAGAGGCTTGCATCTCCGCTTCGTTGAATAATTTTTTGGAGAAGATGTTCTGAGAGACAAAAACCAAGGCTGCTACTAAGGCGCAGAAGATCCCGAAAAAATTGGTCGAGAAACCCGTGGAACAAGCCAGCATGACTCCCAAGGTTAACGGGATGAGTGACAGATAGGTTGCCCGAGCATATCGAATGCGGAAAAAAATTCGATAAGCCAATACCGTGAACAGAGGCGACAGGCCTTTGATTGTGTGGACTAGCGAAACCGGAATCTTGGAGGTGGCCATTGAGCTAAGGATGTGACCGGCCAGTTGAAAAACCGCGAGGGGCAGCGCAGTCACAATTGCCTCACGAGTTGGATACTGGATGCCGTTTTTGAGGGCCGGTATACTGTTTCGAAGCCAAGGAAAGGATGTAGAGAGGTATGAGAGCAACAGGCACCATATTGAAACGAACGCAAATTGTACTATCGTGAGGGTTATCGGTTTGGGAAGGGCAGTGAGAATCGATTTGGAGGAAGTGTTGGTGAGGGCCGAGGTCGTGTACCAAATGAGGCAGAGGCCCTATTCCACGGATGAGCTATAGGTTCCTTGTGTGTGTTGGGCGTCCGGGAGGCTTACGATGAGTCGATAGGAGACGGGAGCCCGAAGGGCTTCGGCCAATTCTTGTGCATTTGCACTCACACTCGCATTGCGTGTCCGAATCGTGCTAATGGCCTCGCTGATGCTCTTGCGCGATCTGTGTTTCGGATGGTGTCGAATGGGGTTCAAATCCTGGTCCGCATGGTTCCCTCTGCGAGGTGCCCAGCGCTCGGCCTGCGTGTATCTGACTGTGGAAGCCGGTATCGGTTCGGTGGCCTCGGTGGTCGTGTCATACACTTCGTCTTTAAATGGGGGGAATTTATCTATCGGACTCGACGTCGATTGAGGGTTCGCCAGCAGCCCTGAAGTCTGTAATTCTGGCTGTCGGATGGAAGAGCGCCGGCCGGTACCTGTCACAATAGTTGTCGCCATTGCCTACCCGGATCGCATCTGGATACGTGTGATCGTGGTCAGTCTGGATCGGTGGAGGCAAAAAAACCCCTCGTGGGATAGTCGAGCGACCTACCGAGTCGGATTGGAAAGATCCACCACGGAGATCAGGGAAGTATGAGGGCGAATTCTTTATCTGTAGAAACGGGTTCAAGGACGGAGAAGTTGGTGAGAAGTTGAGCGCAGTTAGTGGTCGGGGACCCAGTGTTGGGGATGAGGAGGGCCCTGATTCAAGGTTGTCGGGAACGTTTGCGGACTTCGCCGTTGGATGACGAATCCCCACTGACGAATGAGCATGGAGAACGAAGGACACGGTGCGGGATGACATCCAACATCCAGCCCAGGTACCATGGCTAAAGCTTATTCCCGCATTGTCCACAACCTAAGAGGGTTGTCAGATCACCGGCTCGTTGATGTCAGTTGCCGATTCCTGCATCCAGGAGTCCACCAGGCCGTCGGAAGAAAGACATTACCCGATCGGAAAGCAAAGCAGCTGCGAGTCCTTTACATAGTACCCCTAGGGTCGAGGGAAATGAGCTGGGGACGTGGAGTCTTGGCGGACAGGGAAGTACATGTTTAGATCAGAGGTATAGAACCAGATAACC
>RHLO01001127.1:0-18658 GCA_003719415.1 Aspergillus olivimuriae
CCCCGGGATGCGGTCGTCGCCAGCTGCTGCGTCAGACGATGCATGGGCTACGCGGGCGGCCCCTCTCTCGTCCGGCCCCACTCCATCGGGGCCGCGAGGAAGCTCCCCTCCAGGTTGGGCGTCGCCATCGCTGCGGCCCTGCGCGTCGTCCTGCGGTGCGGCCGGTTCTTGACGCCTTCTCGGCCTGGCTCATCGGGTAGCCGAGAGTGGACGTGGGAACGACCGGGCTTCCTATTCGCACCTCTCCGCCGCCACGGGCGGTCCGACCGATGTCCTGGACGGTCCGAACTCCTATCATCCATACATCAGGTACCTTAGTCGTCCGTCGTGGTTCGGTTATCAGGGATCCACTCGGGATTTTGCCTCTCTCCATTTTTTTAATCTTTTTTTTTTCCTTTTTTTTTCTAGCTTGGGACCTGGATCGTCTTTTTTCTTTGTTCTTTTCTTTTTCTTTTTTTCTCTTGGGTTGACCTCTCCGGTTCGCACCCGCGGGCACGATGAGCTTATCTCCTATCTCCTCGCGAGGTTCTAGAAGGACGGCCTGAAGGGGTCCATCTGCATGCTCTCTCTCTCTCTCTCTCTCTCTTACCCACACACACAACGGGACTCTCTTAGAGCTGTACACCGGCACCAGCACCACACCGATCGATGGGGATGGGATTGGAAGGCGATCGAAATGGAAGAGAAACCCCCCAGGTCCGAGCAAAGACCCTCGCTACAACGGTGGTACCGGATCGTGGAGCCCGTGGAACCGCTGCCGACAGCCAGACTTCTCCGAGAGCAGCCAAATCGGTGGTGTTCTAGTCTGTCACCCCCTCTGGATCTTTTTTTTTTTTTCTCGTTTTCTTTTTTCTTTTCTTTTTCTTTTTTTGGGTATCTACATATGAATATTATATTCTCGCGCGGGATCCCTCCTGATCGAATCCCTTGGTGGAGTCGAATCACAAGCGAATCCATTGGGATTTGCCAATGGATTCCCTCAGGCCCTGTCCAGGCCCCCGGCGACGGTGATTCATCGCCCGTCGTCCTGCTCGCATCGTCCGGACATTTATCACGGTGGCAACCCACTGCCTCCCATACAAATTCGTTCCTCCATTCCGTCCCCCTCACATTGACTCCGAATCGTCGGTCACAGATCCCCCCCCCTCCCAAAAAAGACAGTGTCCCAGTTCCTCCACACTGGATCGGGCGACACAAACCCAA
Source organism: Aspergillus olivimuriae (assembly GCA_003719415.1). Taxonomy (NCBI): domain Eukaryota; kingdom Fungi; phylum Ascomycota; class Eurotiomycetes; order Eurotiales; family Aspergillaceae; genus Aspergillus; species Aspergillus olivimuriae. The sequence goes on from RHLO01001127.1 coordinate 1,204, forward strand.
GACCGATCGCTTGTGCTCATCACGGCATATGATCAACGGGGGCACAGAGCTCGGGGATTGCATTGTCTGTCCCTATCCGCACCCGCGCCATCCCCCAATTGCAGCCACTGTCATCGCCGACGACGTCTTCGGGGTGGATTGCCCCGGCTGCATCTTTCTGTCCTGAGAAAAGAAAAAAGAAAACCCATCCTATCACCGGCCGGGAATCTTGCATCATCCAAGGAGACCTCCCCGAGTATACCTGATAATTCCGCGGGCCCCCTGCCGCCGCCGCTCCGTTGAACCAGACGGCTGGATTCTTCGTCCTGGACACCACGGCCAACTCCCAGCAGTCGACTATGTATCCGTGACGTAGGATCATTCTTCGTTGCGGGCCCTGCATCCCTCCTGTCCTCAACGGCACCCGCGGCAGCCCCAGGCACCCCTCGATCCAAGGATATCTGATCTCCGGCCTTGGGATCGCCATTACCAGTGACATTGTTGGCGCACCGCGTCGGATCGGTCAGAGCTTCCGCGCGGCCCGTTGGACGTCGCGGCGCCATCCTCCCTCGACCCAGGCATCGGGGCAGGATCGTCCATCGCACCCGTACGATTCGCATCCGCCCTGAGGATCCACCGCTATAGAACCCACGTCGCTGGACCAGCCAGCCGTGGCAGACCGGATCCCTCCCCCCCAGACCCAGCAGAAAGGGGCCCAAAAACAATAATCCCACCACGGGACACCAAAGGTGTAACCCGACAGGGACGGCGGAACGACTCGCCCGCATCGAACCTCCCGTCCATCCCTATCCAGACTCCACCATGGCGGGTGGATATTTTGATCTACCGGTCACCTCCTCCCGGCGTTCGAGCCTTACTGATGTGTCGGGAGGACCAGGCAGATCGTCTGCAGGGCCGCGTGTATCCCCCCTGTTCAGTCCCACGGAGATATCGCCAGAGAGACCGACGGACCCCAATGGAGCGCCGCCCAGACCCCGGAATGCTGGCATTCTCAAAAGCGCGAATCGCGTCAAGTTCACCGTCAGCGAAGCCGGCCTGGGGGTGAGCCCGGGGGGATCGACGTCAGAATCCCGTACGGATTCAAGGGGCACCACACTGTCGCAGAGGCCATTGCCGACGGCCAGCATTCCTGCCGGGGACAAAGCACCGTCGGATCCCCAATCGGTGCCCCTAGTGGATATCAGCACCTGTTCCCCAGGCGGTGTCACGGGCCTATCGATCCACTCGCGCGCGAGTTCGCCCGGCTTCCTGCGCGATGATGAGGTCAGTTATGAGAAAGGTCGAGCCATCCACTCGGCACAAGAACGAGCCCAGCGATTGGCATCCCTGTTGGGCCGTCCTGCCCCGTCGCCCCGGCCCAGCCCTTGGTCCAGTCAGCCGTCATCCATTGCGTCCACGCCCACTGAAGTCGTGCTGCCTTCTGAGGACGGGGATGAGATTCCTATGATCAGCCTCCCCGAGAAGCAATTGGATTATTTCTCCGACGACGAGGAGGACGGCCCCCTAGAGGCGAGACCACCCACCCGCACTGCCGAAGCCCATCAGCTGGTCCGCCAAATGACTCGCAAAGACTTGAATTTCTTCTCCCGAATCCGCGCACCGTCGCCGGGCCTTCGTTCGGGTCAAATCACCCCCATCGAAGAACGCGACCCGGACACCTACGTCGAGCGCCCCTCGCACTACCGCGGCGGCATCCTGTCCTCTCTCCTCAAACTCTACGACCAGCCGGGGCTCCCCAACTACGCGCGCGGCCGGTATGGCCACTCGCGCTCCAGTAGTTCCGGAGACTTCAGTGGACGGGGGCTATCCCCCGACCCGACGTGGAAACCCCAGAAGACGCGAAAGTGGTACGAAAAGTCCCCGAGTCAGTCCACCCACTCGCTCTCGGGTTCGACCCGCAAGAACTCGTTGACCTCGCCCATTGGGATGCTCAAGCGGTCGCGCAGTAGTGGCGCCATCCCCGGCGTGGTGCCGAAACGCATGGGCAAGCCCGAGTTGGAGGATGAAATCCGGGTGACCGTCCATATCGCCGAGCTGCTCTCGCGCCAACGCTACCTCATCCGCCTGTGCCGGGCGTTGATGAAGTACGGCGCCCCGACCCATCGATTGGAAGAATATATGAAAATGACCGCTCGCGTCCTGGAGATCGACGGTCAATTCCTGTACATGCCAGGATGTATGATCATCTCGTTTGATGATGTCTCCACCCACACGACCGAAGTGAAGCTGGTCCGAATCCCCCAAGGGATTGATCTCGGCAAGCTGTCTGATGTACATACCATCTACAAGGAAGTCATCCATGACGTAATCGGCGTCGAGGAGGCTATCCAACGGCTGGATGAGATCTTGAAGAAGAAAAGCCGATATCCCATCTGGTTTCTCATTCTCGTGCATGGGTGCGCCAGCGCCAGCGTGGGTCCCTTTGCCTTCAGCGCCCGTCCCATTGACATGCCGATTTGCTTCTTCCTCGGATGTCTCTTGGGCATCCTCCAACTCGTCCTGTCCCCGCGATCGGACCTCTACTCGAACGTCTTTGAAATCTCCGCCGCCGTCTTGACCTCCTTCCTAGCCCGAGCGTTTGGCAGCATCCGATACAATGGCGAGCGACTCTTTTGCTTCTCCGCCCTCGCCCAATCCTCCATCGCCCTCATCCTGCCCGGATACATCGTGCTCTGCGCGAGCCTGGAGCTCCAGTCTCGAAGCATCGTGGCGGGGTCGGTCCGGATGGTGTATGCCATTATCTACTCCTTATTCCTGGGCTTCGGCATCACCGTGGGGACCGCGGTGTATGGCCTGCTGGACTCGGATGCCTCGGCCGAATACACCTGTCCCCCCAGTCCGATCACCGACGAATATCTCCAACGCTTCCCCTTTGTCCTCTGCTTTACGGTCTGCCTGGCGATTGTCAACCAGGCCAAGCTCAAACAAATCCCCATGATGTTGGTCATCGCCTTTGCGGGCTATGTGACCAACTATTTTGGAACCAAGCGGTTCTACTCGAGCACCCAAGTCTCCAATGCTCTGGGCGCCTTTGTCATTGGCGTCATGGGCAATCTGTACAGCCGCCTGCGGCACGGGTTCGCCGCCGCCGCCATGCTCCCCGCAATCTTTGTTCTGGTCCCGTCCGGACTGGCGGCCAGCGGATCGTTGATATCCGGCATTGCATCGGCGGAACAAATGACCACAACCACGACGCCGTACTCCCCTGTCTCGAACGGCACGCAAGGCTTTGTGGATGCCGCTAAGAACATGACGCGCCCGCCGAGTGCGGCCCAGACCGAGCTTCACGGCGTGGTGTTTGACATTGGATACGGAATGATCCAGGTAGCCATCGGCTTCACCGTCGGCCTGTTCCTCGCTGCCCTGGTGGTGTATCCGTTGGGAAAGAAGCGCAGCGGGCTGTTCAGTTTTTAGGTCTCTCTGCCCGTCTTTCCCTGCCTCTGTCCTGTCCACTTTTCTCTCTTCGTTATTTTCCCTCCTGAATGCTTCCTCTTGTCGTGTTGTTTCAGCGAGACTTTATCCTTGAATCTTTGCGTGTTCGGCGTTGGGTATTTGAAGATTTTCGCGATATACTACTACCATCGACATGTTGTCTCCCTCCATCGTATATGACTGACATAATGTCTCCTTTGTTGAATTCTCGACACAGCTTTGACTCGATAGCCGAATTTTCTGCTTTTCTTTGGTGCGAAAATACGAATTTGTTTGGAGCGAATTTTGCTGGTCCGCGATGAGAACAAGCGGGCGTTCATTGTTCTTTCTGTGTGTCTTGTCTTTTTCTATTCTATCGTCGTGATTCTCCACGGTCAGTGTGGTATCTTGTTTTGGCCTTTGGACTGTGTCTGGTCCGGGATTCATTCCTTCCTAAATGTGTCTATAAGCGAACAACTCATATACAATGCACCAGCAACAGACCAACCACATACATAGTTCTTTTCTTTTCTAAACTTGTTCCTCTGTGTCTTTTCATCTCTCCTCTCGTTAGATAGTTACACGAAAGGAGTGACTCGATCTAAGTGTCTGCTCGTAGAAGAAACCAAGTAACCCCGTCTATCTATATCTATATCTATACCTAGATCCAGCCCACCAAACCCACCAACAGACAGACAAAACCCACCTCATTCTGACAATACCACCCATCCTTCCACCATCAGAATATCCACCTTTATTTATACATCGTCACCAACCTCCCCGACAGATAAGATAATCCCACCAACCCTTGAGACAGAAGGACACTCCCCACCACCATCTCCAACCCCCTAACCCCTCTGCCCTTCCTTCAGAACAAGAACAAGCACTCCCAATCACGAGACCCACGACCGGATGAACATACGACGAACATAAAAGATTCACCACCAGTCCATAATTTTACATGCTTACAGTAAGTAGATAGATCTTGTCGTGGAAGGGACAACCGACATGGCTATGTTAGATAATAGTCCTGGGCTTGTCAATGCCCTTCCTCATGCGGCAAGTCCTTGTACTGACATCTATTGACTTTCTCCTTCGTCCCCGTCGGGTCCTTTTTCTTTGGGGTCTTCACGTCCTGATAGAGCTGGTTCTCAACGGTTGACATGAGATCATGTTCTCTTGACGATCCGTTGCTCTCTCGGAGCATGGTTGGGTCAATATGCTGCTGAGCTATCCCAGCCTTTGATACAATGACAACTACGATGAGGCCCTTAACAAAAGCTGCTGAAACTCACCTTACAAACCGTTGAGGTGGTATTACCGCGCCGCCTTTCTGGCTAGCTCGGAAGCTCATGCCTAGTAACGCCGGCAACGCGCTTATTGCGTGAATAAAAAGACAAAGGGCTTCGACCCATTACTGATAGAACCTCCATCTCTTAATAACATATGTATTCATCATGTGTGCAGATACATCTATCGATGCCTAGATACATGGAGAGGATCAATTCGTCCTTCGAGGATACATACATACCAGATGTGATGTACCAGCGCTGGACGAATGATGCTGGAACGCTCCAGTCCTCTCAACTCAATAGATGCATGTCCATGGGACGATGGAACAAAACGAAGGTAAGCCTCGAGATGAAACCAAGTCAACCCGAAGGATTGGGGTTCTCTGATGGGTGAATTTCAAATTCAACCCGTCTCATTCATCAACCAGTCTGATCAACTGTTGCTGTCGTGGAATGAACAATCGGAACACCAAAGACCAATAAGATATAAGAAAGGCAATAAGGAAAGAAGGTAGAGATAGATCACACCATGTCCAGAGAATGGAGCACAGATCGGCTTGAGCGTCCAGCAAGAACCAAAATCCAATTAGCCATTCGTCAGAAGGGAAGGTAGATGAATCAATCGCACGCGTTACTGCAAAGAAGGGAAGAGCGGGGAAACAATAGAAATAGTAATGAAAGACATCAATCCATGGGGGTGCACGTCCGTAAACATCTCAGTCACATTATGTTCGATAGAGCCGCATTAAACGATCGGGGTCTTGCGCTTCTCAGCGCTGGAGAGCACAAGCATCGGAGTCTTGCGTCTCTCTGGACCCTGAACTACCGTCTTCTGGCCTGCGACGACAGCAGCCACCGAGGGGGACCCCGTCGGTGAGGAGACCTGGTCCGTGCGGATGTCGGTGAATTTGCTCCCAAAGTAGCCTCCGTCCTCGCTGACCGGGGTGGTGGTCGAGTACGGGCTGTCCTGGGAACGACGAGAAGACCTTTCTTTCCTCTCGGAGCCGATGGCTCCGCTAGCCGCGGCGCGCAGACTGCCCAGGCTGGGCTTGCTGGAGAGACTGCCGCTGCGAACAGTCGCGTCGTCTCCGTCAGAGAAGGTGAATTCTTTCTCGCTTGCCGGGGTGTTGGTGCCGCCGCTGCTGTGGTAGCTCCGGCTTTCCCCGCGCCGTTCAATACCTGCGCGGACCAGGTTGTGCACCGCACGACGACGTTGGCGCGTGGCAAAGTTCTTGCTCCCTTCATGCCGGGATGTGGGTTTGGCGACGAGCTCCTCCAGGGAAGGGGGGCCGCGGGGCTGACGGATTGGGTGCTCTCCGGCGCGACCTTGACCGGGTCCAAAGGTACCGGTGGCGGGGGTCTGGGGAATCGTGGCGGTTCTCGGGGCAGCAGAAGCCGCATTAATGTTGTTGGCTCTGGCAGTGTCGATAGGCGCTTTGGACGCGGGATTAAAAGAGGAGCTCTTCTTGTGGCCCCGACGGAAAGCATTGGCAGAAGGCGGGGGCAATGGGACCGGCTCCCGCGGCGGCGAGGGGCTGTTGCGAGGCGGCGACACTGGCTGCGACAGGCTCACGGGCGATTGGGTCGACTCCGGAGGGGGCGAGACCTCTGCCCGGAAAGCGGGAACATGCATTCCAGGGAGCTGCGCATCCTCGTCCTGGAAAGACTGGTTCTCCTGCTGGGCAGAGTTGTCATAGATATAGTTCTGTTGACCAGTAAGAGGATTGTACACGGAGAAGAGGCCTGGTTGACCGGGCACGGGCTGGACGATAGGCTGGACACCCTGCTGAAGTTGTTGTTGGTAAAAGCCCATCCCCGACATGGAAAGGCCAGAGAGGTCCTGTTGCGGGGTCATGGGTATTCCTAGGTTCAGGCCCTGGAACTGCTGAGCTGCGGCAGTGACACTAATCAGCTGCTGCTGGAGACGCTGTTGCTGGGCAGCCAAGAACAGGTTGGTGGACATCAACTCCGCATACAAACTGTCGTCAATGGGCAGATCGCCAGCGATGTCAATAGCGGGCGGGGCGAGCACCTGCTCCGGCAGAGTGTACATGGGTCGACCCGAGTTCATGTCCATGCCCTGGTTCATAGCCATCGAATGCCGGGGGAATCCAGTTCCCATGGCGGTTTGCGGGACACGATCAGCCGTGCGATTTGAAAGATTGCCATACCGGTCACCTTCCACACCGAATTGCTGCTGACGCTGGGAGGCCGATGGCACCGTGGCCGACTTCGGAGCAGTCCTCAAACCCGCCAGGAGATGTGAACGGCTAGTGCGAGGAGTGTGGAGAGGGGCCGACGGCTGAGATTCGTCAATAGTCGAGATGTGCGGAGGCGGCACACTCAAACGCTTGATATTGGAGCCCTTTCGCCGAGACGCGAAACCGGAGCTTGGGACACCCAGGGAGCTCCCATTGTTGAACGACGAATTGTAGGACATTTGAGCAAGACCACCAGTGTCCATACTCAAATCTGGGTTGGAGATAGAAAGCGAAAAGGGTGAAAGGGCGGGAAATGCAGTGGACAGGAAAGTCGTGTCTAATGACCACGCAGGGCGGGTCAATCAGCGGAAAGGGGTGGGCAGATTAGAATATTACAGCCGTGGCAGATGAATCGCGAAAGACCGATGATTTGTTGACACTAAACGATGCCGAATGGTATATGCTATTATGCAAGATGTGTTGGACCCTATATGAAGGCTAGACAGGGCGGTTAGTCGGGGGTGTGCGGGCGCGAAAAGAGGGGCGGACGGGCTTACTGGCTGACGATGGAGAGACGCAGGAAAGCACGGGGCTCCCGACGAGAATTAAAGAACGATGATAGATCGCCAGAGGCGCGAATGATCAAACCAAGGCGGAAAGGTCGAGACGGACAGACGCGACCGGACGTCGAGCAGCGAATCGAAGTGTCGCGAGAAAAGAAGCACGGATCACCGAGATTAAAAGACGAGATGAGATAAGTGATGGGAGATGCTCTGCAACTCCCAGCCGTAGAAAAGAATCGCTCGACCGCGGGATTTGACACGAGGATGCAACGCAGGTGAAGGTGATGGGGAGGGACGACGATGGGGGAGGGTTTAAGTTCCGAGTCGTCGAGACAAACAATGGTCGGGGTTGGCGACACCTGAGTCAGGATGTAAGGGGCGAGTGAAAGAAAGTCGACGGGATCCTCGGGGGGAGGGAACAGATGAAAGTTCTTTCTTCTTTTTTTTTGGTGATGTTTTTATTTTCAGACGTAAAGGTGCAGAGACCACAGCGACACGATGGGGGAGAGGGGGGGAAAGAAACGAAGGCGCGCAGGTGTGAGGAAGAGAGAGGGAGAAGCGAAGTTGATGGGGTTTCCGTCAGGTCAGGTTGAGGCGTTTCGGCTCTCGGCGCGTGTTGGTCGCTTCCCTTTTTTTTTTTTTTTTTTCTTTTTTCCTTTTTTCTTTTCCCTCCTTCCGGTGTTTTTCCTTGGGATGTTCCGTCAGGCACCAGACCAGAGACCGCGTTCCAGGGAACCTCCCAGGCGGATGACAAAACACAACCGGTCGTGGAGAGAGACCGAGTCGACCAAACACAAGTGGTCGGGTGAGAAAAATGAAAGAAGCGGATGAGGGGAAGAAATCAAAACCAAAAAAAAGGACAGGAAGAAGTAAATGAAGCGGATGGGAATGGGGGATAGAGGGAAGAAAGGAAGACGGAGAAGAAAAGTAGTCGGGGTGGGAAGGGGAAGCGTCGAAGTGAAGGTGAAGAGAAGGGATCTCCAGCGGAAGGAACCCATCGTTCATCCCCCAGAAACCGCCAGCAATCGCTGCCTCTTCGGTGCTTTTCATTTCATCGCCGCCAGAGTTGAAACCCCCGTTGATTGGCTTGTTCCAGCCAGGCGCCCTGACTGGTTCGCTTGCAGTCGGCGCTAGGTGGAATCAGGCTAGCACCGGAGGGGCCCAAGAGCTCAATTGGTGTATGGCACCGCGTCTTCGAGAGCTGATTGGTGGGCATGCTCGTCATCTTCAGCTGGAGGCCATAAACTCATACCTCCCAACAGACTCGGTCGAGAGGAGCAGGTCAGCAGTAAGAGGCCGATACAGCAGATCAACGTCTACTGGGTCCGGTATAACCTAATACTGTCTCCCGACTCAACTGGCATGTCGAACAGGATACTGGGAAACCAGCGACGAGTAGTACCGAGGTACGGAGCAGATTACGAGCTGAGCAAACCAATGTAAAACAGGCCTGGCAACGCAAGACTGGAATAGTTACGATATGAATGTGGTAAAATTCGGGGCACCGCCATCCAAAATTGAAAAATAACAGGATAATCACGAAAGACAAAAGACCGTGGAGATAGATAGGGTAGTGAAAAACAAAAAAAGTTGGAGATACCGCGGATCGAACGCGGGACCCTTTCAATGCAAATGAAATGTCATACCACTAGACCATATCCCCAAGATACTTACTAAGAGATAAACATTTGGCAATAACTAGCCTTTCTATAGAGTGTGACCCACTCACATCTAGACTGTTGGTCTGTGGGGTCGGATGCTATGAGATTGCAGGAGCCAAGCGATGGCCACTCATACCTGAATCTATGCCTTTTCAACGAGGACAACTTCAATAACCTACACTCGTAGTCTCCAGTGTCAATGGAAGCTCTCCAGACCAGTCGAGATGGCCTCGTACAAATCCAATGCAAGAGCGAGTTGATTCCGTATGTACATACAAGTTAGGTATGCATTCCTGGAAGCTAGGTACCTAGACGACCTTTTTGCACCCCAGATTGTTGGCTAGAACTTTCCAGCAGTCATCCAATCAAGTTCGCTCCCATCCCAAAACATAGGCAAATAATTGTGACAGGACCCAATGACACATCAAAGAGTATCAGACAAAGTACTGATACAAACTAACAAACAAGGCGATCGAGGAAAGGATTGGGTATCTGCTGGCACGGCAGAGCAGCTGCCTGCCAGAAGTAATAACATGACACGAGAACTCGGAATCATAACAAGGGAACAAATTATTCAGGAGATCAAAGAGAAGACAAAGCCAGAAGCGAGAGGTAGAAGGGCAGGGAGTTCAAAGTCTTCGTCCCTGATTTCTAGCCTTCAAAACACAAGACAGAGACGCCATAGTAACTATGCATCTACTGATATCGTGGGCTCGGGGAAGGGAAATGTTGCAGAATCTTTATGTTCCCTCACGGGCGACTCTGCACCAGCACCCTTCCCATTCATTCGGTCAAATTCCAACGTCTCCGCCAATTCAGCGGCCATAGGATCAAGCTCTTCCTCCTTGAGCCCTGTGGCAAGAGCTACAAGCTTGCGGTGGACGTCAAACTTGGTGCTCACACCGGCATCGGCAGTCTGCTGGGCTAGGTCCTTGACAGCAGCACGTCGAGCCTTTTGTGCAGCACATAATTTCTGGGCTAGTTGGAATAGAGTTGTCAACTTGGTGGGATCATTCGAGGGCTCGGTATTTCCATTCATGGGTATTGACGCAAGCCGCTCCTTGAGTCGAACCTGTTGGATTTGCTCCAACAGAGATTCATAACTGGCCCTCAACTGGTCGTAACGCTTGAGCTGAGAGTCAATGGATTCCTCTTGGGCTTCCTTGGTGGCCAACAAAGCGGACTGCTGTTCAATTTTTCGCCGGTCCAATTCCAACTGGTCATATAAAGCTTCGGGGTTTGTGATATCATCTGGGGCTTGCTGGTTGGGTTTGGAGCTACCATAGCTGACAGCAAGCTTCTTATTCGCTTCAGACATGATTACTCCGATCTTAGAGAGTAGGGTTGAGGTTGCTGATGAGGCGTCTTGGGGGGTCGATACCGGCTGAATATCGAGAGTAGCTGGGCCGTTGATCTCCCCGTCGATGTGGTCATTGCCCATTGTGATAGATGATGGTGGTGGCGGGATTTCTCGTTCTGGGTTCTGTGCCCGTGTGATACTAATTGCAGTTTCTCCTTTTTTATTCACCAAATCTCCAGACCGCGAGCAATGGCTAAGGAGTAGATTGACCAGGCGGAATGCGCCATTTCGGGCAGCAACCAAGGCGGCAGCGTCTCCATTCGAGTCCTGACAAGACAAAAGCAAATCGATCTCCTCTGGGGTGCATGTGACTCGGAGTTTCTCAAGAAGCACTTCACAGTAGTATCGGGAGCTTTTCCACTTTCCTTTGCTCCGGGTTGTTTCGGCAATGTGGTGAAACAAAGTAGCACCGAACCAGTCCCTAAACGACACAGTATCGAGAAGCAGTTCCAACAGCGCTGGGAAAGTTCTCTTTTCATAATTATTCGTAAAGAGAACAGCGCGCACCAGGGGCGTTTCCTCATGCACCGACAACGCCTTCATATCGGCTCCGCGGCGTAATAAATCCTTGACTATTTCCAAATCCCCCATGGCGCAAGCCCAGTGAAGTGCTGTATTTCCTGAATCATCGATGGGACGATCTACTTGGAAATTGACAGGCGGATCTGGAGGAGGCACGCGAGTCGCTTCTGGGGCATCGCCCACGGTCATAAAGTAGTCTAGCAGCTGATCACCATATAGAATGTGCTCCTGTTCACTGAGGGACATTGCCGGAACGTCATTACCACGTTTGCGTTTGCGGGAATAATCCCCATTCTGAGACATGGGCATCATGTCTTCATCTGCTACCATGGAGGAAGATTCAAGTGTGGTCTGCTCCATCGACTCATCCTCATCAAATCCAGCGTGCATCTCATATTGCTCATGCGTGAAGCTTGGTGGCCCCATGGGCGCACGGTGGGGCTTGACTGCACTGAAGACTTCTTGGTTCGCAAGTCTCCGGTTATGAGCTGCTGCCGCCTTGGAAGCTCTTGGTTTCGACGATGCGGAAGTGTGTTTCGGAGCAGGTGGAGGGCTGCGATCACCTGGGACGAAATCGAAAATCGGTTGAAGTTTAGCGAAGACCTTATTGCGCTCTGCCAGCATACGTCCCTCAGGTAGAGGGATCCATGTTCCTATGGAGTGTCTTAGCACGGGTTCCATTCCGAGGGTCAATGTTCGGCAGGTTTGTGTTGTGTACCTTGATATTTGCCATAACCACCTTGCACTTTTTCATGAACGCCCTTCTGTACCTCGCGTTCAAGAATGCGTGTCCTTGCAGGCTTATCAAACCCGGCACATTTCAGAATATGTGTGGCATTGATCCAATCATCGGCTCGCCTTCGCATCACACTATCGGTCTCGAGTTTGAATTCATACACCGGAACCTGGGGCATCATGGTCAGACAGAGTCAAAGGGGGAGTAAAAAAGCAAGGCACACTTACGCTGCTATACGTCGCCGAGTATATCCTGGAAAAATCAACCTCCGCCATGATGTGCGTCGCCGGCAGTCAGTCGGGAATCAGTGGGTGGCCGAACAAAAGCAGAACTCGACGCGGTCCGAACGTCCCACGTCAATCACAAGGTCTGGAATCACAGGAGCTGAGGTAAAAACTGGATTACACAATGCTCGAGCCCGAAAAAATACAGACAGTGAAAAATTGACAGTCCGAGGTCACAGCATCAGCCACGGGTGGCTCTCATGGGCTCAGTCGCATCTCAGAAAACGCGATGGTTTGCAGGGCTGGCCGGCGAGACGCGCGCCCTTGATCGGTCGACCGCGTAAAGTGGAATCGCCCGCACTATGCCGCATGTGGCTTAGCTATCACGTGATGTCACCTGATGGCATCCGGAAGGAAGGAACAGCACTTCGGGATAGCTGCAAACCTGACTGTCCGGCCAGTGTCTCTCCGCCTTTGTCCTCCATCCGCACCCTCCTGATCCGCCCAAAATGACTGTCGCCGAGTCGGTTAAGAGCGCCGTTGGGCTTGCGGAAACCACCGGTATGTTCCCACTGCCATTGGGAGCGGTTATGCCGACCAAAGACGCTTCCACATCATCGCTGAGATTGAGCCTTCCGCTGACCTCTATAAAGCTACCCGGCAAGAAATGTCCGATGCCCGTCTCCCTCTTCAGTACCGGGACTCCTGCGCACACCTTCTCATCCCCTTGAACCGATGCCGACAGCAGGAGTACTACCTCCCGTGGAAGTGTGAGGTATGAACGCGATTCCGACTGCCTGTCTGCCCCGGTCTTCCCCCTCGGCCTGTACCTGGCCTTTGACAGTGCCGGAACCCATCCAATTGGATGCTTTGGCCACAACATGTGCTAACGGTATCGCTATGCAGGACGAGAGACACAGCTACGAGAAGTGCCAGTACGACGAATTCAAGAAGCGTGTTGCCAAGATGGATGAGCTGCGGGCTGCTAAGGACGGCGCTCGGTCCAACTAATTAATTGATTGATACAAATACGCCGGCATGTGCATTCGAGACGAACGAAGCAGCAGGTTATGTACATAGAGATTCAGAGATTATTTCACTTCATGCACCGACTTTTCTGGCGTTGGGACTCCTTTTGAGGATCGAGCATCCTGCCAAGACGTCCCCCACAAACGTCGTATCTATCATGTCGACGAAGCGTACACAAACTTCTTGAGACAGTGTGACCGGGGATGTGGTCTTCGGGTCATCACTCTGATGCGATGAGGTGAGGGACAGCTGCAGGATCCAGGGCCGGACCCTCCTCCCAGTGGCCCAGGGTAGAATCAGGCGGTCGTCGAGCAACGAAGCAGGTTTTAGGTTCCAACTGAAAGTTCCCCGTATTATCTCAGAGCACTTTGATACCTGCGGTATACCTAGACGATTTAGTAATGCAGACATCCTCGTCCGAGGTCAGCTATCCCGAGACATGTTACTCTCGGAACGTGCTGGAGCCTTCGAGACGTATCAAACTCACTGGTCATGGCATAGACGGAGAGCGCGTGAGAATGACAGAGGGACACATTCACACTGAAGCAGGCACTGATGACCTCCAGAGAGAGAGCGGAATCACCTGACCGGGGATCCTCCGCTGCTTAGAAATCACGATCGGCAACTGCGTTTATCGCTGATAATCCTCCGTCTTAGTCAGCTCCTGTCCGGTGCTGCCCCGCCGTCCCCCACCAATGGCAGGCGAGGGGCGGCGGGAAAGTCCCCGGTCACTGCCTGAGGCCATGGCATTGAACGCTCTTCCATCAGATGCCATATAATTTCCTGTCCGGCCCCTCCTCTGCCATTCTGCCTCCTTCGATCACGGTCTCTTGCAAGTGACCCTCTCGGCGTTGGTCTGTCTGGCTGGCTCCTCTTTTTCCCATCCAGTCGTCAATTCCAGCCCCTCCAGAACCCTGTCCGCCCTGGTTTTTTATCTTTTTCTCCCTTTTTTTTTCTGGTTAACTCCGAGGCCTTCTACACCGGTCTCGGCGCATTTCCCCATCAGAGCTTCCCCTCACTGCCCGGCGGGGCTCCTAGGGCAACAGATTTTTGCTACAGTTGGGTACATCAGAAGGTTTCGTTTCGTCGTAGCCACCTTCTCTTCGTCCATTGTATATATCTCGTGGACTGGTGGTGACATCATGGGTCTCCTGTACGTTCCCGCGAAGCTGCATATTCCGGCCTCTCACAGTGAACAACAACTAATCACGCCTATGCGGCCAGGGCACTCGGAACCGCGCTCGATTGGCCTGAGGCAAAAAAGCGAGCTGATCAAGTGCGAAAATGGGGTATTGAGGTAAGCTGGAGACTTGGACTGTCTATTTTTCACCGTACATGGACGCTATGCTAACCTCTCGCAGCAATTGCTTGCCAATTGGCGTCGGGCACGAGGCAAGGAGCGTGATGCTCTCCTCTGGGGTGATGAGGTATGTATCCTGGGGTGAAAGCAGCAGCATCAAGCCTCCCTTGTACTAATCCTGTGATCTCGCTACTAGGTTGAATACCTCGTTGTAGCTGTCGACGAGGCCGCCAAAAAGGCTCGGCTATCTCTTGCTCAAGCCGACATCCTCAAATCACTGGCCAAAGATGAAGCTCTCTGGAAGAGCGGGGATTCCTCGCGACCCGAGAATAAAGACCAGTGAGTACTTCTGTATGCAGATCCGCGGGAACTCCCTAACAAACTCCGTAGTGAGGGCGAGGAGCCTCCTCACTTCCACCCGGAGTTCGGACGTTTCATGCTGGAAGCGACCCCAGGAGAACCATGGGGCATTGATTTCAAGGACCTGCTCAAGGTGGAATCCAACATGAAATGGAGGTGAGATCGATGTTTGGCCGAAGAGACCACCATCTCCGTTCTGACCCTGTCAATAGACGAGAGGTTGCAAAACTACACATGGCGCCAAATGAATACCCAATTACTCTGACTACCTTCCCCCGTCTGGGTACGAAGGATGACTATATCCAGCCCTACTATCCGCCCTCAGGCCCAGCGCTGCGCTCGCAATTCGTTCCAGATGAGATTGCGAACCCACACATTCGGTTCCCTACTCTGGCCGCGAATATCAGATCTCGCAGAGGACGTAAGGTTGAACTCAACGTGCCCGTCTTTAAGGACACAAACACGCCTTCGCCTTTCAAAGACCCAACCGTGAACTATGACCTCCATCTCTGGCCCGAGGATGACGATGTGCGGAATGGCGCAGCCAAGGACGACCACGTATATATGGACGCTATGGCCTTCGGAATGGGCAGCTGCTGTCTCCAGATTACCTTTCAAGCGAAGAACATGACGGAGGGGCGGAAACTATACGACCAACTCAGCCCGTTGGGACCAATTCTTCTGGCTCTCACGGCTGCAACTCCGATATACAAGGGATTCCTCGTCGACACAGACGTCCGATGGAATCAGATCGGGAATGCAGTAGACGACCGAACTCCCGGGGAACTAGGCGAAGCTGTGAGACTTCCTCGATCTCTCTCTCTTCCAGATCTGAATTCTAACCTCGAAAACAGCCCCTGAAAAATGACAGATGGCGGATTCCCAAGTCCCGCTATGCCTCAAACTCAACATACATATCGCAAGACCCGCGACTGCGGAAGGAGTACCTCGACCCGGATCTGATCGTGGACGAGGAGATCAAAAAGCGCCTGACAGATGAAGGGATGGACGAGCTTCTCGCGACGCATTTCGCGCACTTGTTCATCCGGGACCCCCTCGTCATCTTCTCCGAGGACTTGGAAGAACTCGACCTAAACAAAGCCGACCACTTCGAGAACCTTCAGTCGACCAACTGGCAGCACATGCGATTCAAGCCGCCACCGCCCGAAAAATCCGACATCGGCTGGCGCGTGGAGTTCCGCTCGATGGAGATCCAGATGACAGACTTTGAGAACGCCGCGTTCAGCATCTTCATCGTGCTCGTCACGCGCGCCATCCTCAGCTTCAACCTGAACTTCTACATTCCCATCCAGCGGACAACCGAAAACATGGAGACGGCGCATGCCCGCAACGCCGTCCTCGACCACAAGTTCTACTTCCGCAAGGATCCCTTCTCCCCCCGGAGTCGTCGACACCACCACCTCAACCAACAAGCACCTCCCTCCTCCACTGCTCAATCCTCCACCACCACCAGTCAGGTATCCTCTTCCGCCACGTCCTCCGCCTACAACACTCCGCCGCCCTCTCCGCCTCTCAGCCCCGTGGAGTCCGAGTACGAATTGATGTCCATCTCGGATATCATCAACGGTTCCGACGATGGCACTTTTCCGGGTCTGATCCCGCTGGTAGAATCCTACCTGAACAGTCTGAACGTGGACGTCGAGACGCGCTGCTCGCTGGCCAGCTACCTCGACCTGATCCGGAAGCGGGCCAACGGCACCCTCTGGACAGGAGCGAAATGGATCCGCGAGTTTGTCGCCGCCCACCCGAGCTATAAGCATGACAGCGTGGTATCAGAGGAGATCACGTACGATCTGGTCAAGGCGGTGGATCAGATGTCCGTCCACGAGGGGAAGAACGGGACGGTGGGCTGGGAGATGTTACGAGGGAGGAAATAGAAGCGTTAATCGTGGAACCACCAAACTGACAACAATAGCAACATCATAGATAGATAGGCTAGGCTAGGTAGATATGGGAGGCAACGGTCTTGATAGTACTATAGTATACGCCGTACAATACGAAAGCATCCGATATATCATTTCCTCAGTCTTACCTCCACAACCCCCTCCCCCTACCCCCCATAAAGCCACAAACCCATCCATACCTAGAACATCTACCGCAAAACCCTCCTCTCCTCATCCGTCGGCCACCGACACGAATCCGCCAACGCAGTCACCTTCCACCGACCCTCCACCTTATGCAAAACAAACAACTCAACCCCAACATGATCAACCACCCCATTGATCTTGGCCCGAAACGGCGCCCACACCGCCGCCAAATCCCCCCACTCCGACACCTTCACCTCGGGATCCCAGATGCGCTCGTCGATCTCGTCCGGCACGGTCGCGATCTTCTCGACGAAGGAACCGATCGTGCAGAACCGGGGGAGCATCGGCGGGGGCGGCCAGAGGGACATGCCGCCGGCGCGGACGCAGTATTTGTCGAAGTCGACGGGGGATTTGCTGCTCAGGGCGGATAGGAAGCCTTTTGTGACGGTGATGATGGCGTCGATTTCGACGGCGGGGGTGGGGGGTGGTAGTGGGGAGAATGAGGTTGAGGTGGAGGTGGAGGAGAGAGATGTGGAAGAGGGAGAGTAGAGGAGTTGTTTTGTGGATGGGAGACGTGTTTGGCGGGTTGGTGGACACCACATGTTGCTTTGCGGGGTTTTCTTTTTTTTTTTTTCTATCCTTCTGTTTTGTTATGTTCTTGGGGGTTGGATTGTCGTCTTTAGGTGGTAAGTAAGGAGTGATATCGGGGTGTTTTGAGCGAGCTCAGGGTCTGTTCTCTCTCCTTGCC
>RHLO01001128.1:0-10031 GCA_003719415.1 Aspergillus olivimuriae
ATTGGTGGGGGTAGGCATTGCATTTTCCCAGGGGGGTGCCTGGTGGTGGCTGTACTGCATCTTTCGTACGTACATATTACGAGGTACGTTTTGGCGCTAGGTGGGTGCTGCTTCCAAGGTTGAAACCCTGGTGTCGAGGATGGAGGATGTTGTTGGGCGGCCAAGAATAGGCTGTCGGTTTGAAAGGGGCTCTGATTGGGTTGGAGTTCGGGGGTATAGATCTGTTTTTATTTGCCTGTTTGGGTAATGATTGCTGTGGCCGGACCTCCTCCTTTTCCCTGCTTGTTTCGGGGGAAAGGAACGGAGGTACGGGGTCTCAGCCCGCATGTTGGACATACGGTACCCTGTTGGTGCATAGATTTACGATGGACTGATGATTTTGTTTTTTTGGGATGGGGACCTGGATATAGGTATGGAGTTGGTAGATGGCGTTGATGCAGGAATGGAAGATGAACTTTTATTGATCTCATCATTGATGTTTGGACGCACGTCTCTCAACATGTATCTAGATGGATATAGTCTGGGTATCATAAGTGTCGTCAGAATTTGGCACCTCGCTTCTCCCGTCCCGTCTGTCCCTCGACAGACTTAACCAGTGACTCCCCTGTTAAAAGAAGTAGGTGCATGCATAGATACGATGCAACGAAAATGGGAAAATAGAAACAGAACAGTATGTGTACAAGACAAGTCGGCCACCAGCTGCCTGCAGAAGAGACATCTACAGACAGAACAACGCCTCCTCTCCAAATTCATTAAAGACGGTGCCCTCCTCGCGGAGGATATGACCCAGCCAGTCCTTGGCCGTTTCGAACTCGTCCGCCCCGAACTTCACCAGCACGAAGCCGGCACGCACTCGTGCCGCCGTGAAGGTGACCTTGGAGTCGTAGTTGGGCGTTGACTCCATCGCAGCCGGGGTGGACGAGGCCCAATTGCGCTCGCCGATCCGCGGCTGGGACGTAAACCGATCCATGAAGAAAGCGGCGAGACGCTCGAAGACTGGGCCGTAGAGGATGAGCGTGCCGACGATACCATGCGGCCGCGTACGCTCCCGAATAAGGTTATTGCGGCTGATGGTGTCCGGCCCGGCTTGCAGGGTGGACTCGTCAATCTCGCCGTCGAGGATGAGCGAGTCGCGCAGCAGCAGCTTCTTGGCCCCGGTAGTATGATCAAGACCCCAGACTTCGTTCTTGCCGCGCCAGAGGTGGAAGTCCCAGTTTTCGCCGCGGGAGCGTCGGCCCTCGGTGACCCAGTCGAGCATGCAGAGACTGCTGGTGCTCGTGCGACTGCTAGCGAGACCTTTGGTGGCGTCGACGGTAAAGGTCTGGACCTGTTCGTAGCGGCTGTCTTTAAAGGGGACGGCCGGGTCGGGCAGATAGCAGAGGGCGGCGTCGCGGCCGATGTGCACGTCCAGGGTTTGTCGACTCTTGTCGGACAGACTGGGATAGGGAGTGCCGCGCTGGCCCTTCACGATGTTGTCATTGGGTTCCGTCTTGAAGATCTTGGTGCTGCCTTGTGGCGTGGTGACGACCATGCGGGTCTGTGGCTCCAGCGTGATGGAGACATTGATGTGGTCGCCGGGGAGCAGGCCACCACCGTAGGTGAGAAGGTAGAGGTGGACGGGTCGCGAGGAAGGACAGGAGAGGGCAGAGGATTGGGGCACGTAGCCCGGGGCGCGTGTGAGGAGTTTGAGAGGGTATTTATAGGTCAATGTGGTGAGGGTTGGGTTGGATGGCGGGAGCAGCGAGAGGACCACGGTGCCTTGACCGGGTTTGGCGATGGAGGACTCAAAGGGCGATTTTATCGGCATGGTGGAGGCGGTATGTGTGTCTGGTATATGGGTGTAGTGAGGAGGCTTGTCCCACGGCAGATATGTCCTCATTTGCAGTGTGGTGGTGGTGGTGGAATTGCGGTCGTGAGGAGTTTGATAGTGGTGAAGGCGGTGGATGCACGGGAAACTGCCCGGGCAGGTGACGTACAACAGGCCACCACTGATGGTTGTCGAACGAGGCAGAAACTTATCCATGATCATGGGTATCTTAACAGCAGTTCCTGTGAGTATTGTTCTGGTAGGGGGCATTCAAGACATGGAAAAAGTGCAAGCATCATTCCTGCCATCGCTAGAAGTCTTTTACCAAGTCACAGGAAGTCGAATTGCAGCGACTCTTCTACATGTCGACATGAACCTAGTGATGATCAGTATGAATCGCAAAGCATAATTGAAATCACAAGTGAGGCTACTGAGTAATCGATAGTATGCTTCCCCAGTGTCTGGGTGATCTGTGGCCGTACCGCGTGGTCATTTGCCCGAGATGTATAGTCTACTCAATTTTGTTTTAAACCAACAATTACTAACTATTAAGGTCAGAACGGACTCCCATATTCGAGCTATTGGAGCCATGTGTCGACAACATATAAGATCCCAGTCCGAGCCACTTTCTTAACCGCTGGCTTGTGCGTCTTATGTGGACTCATTTGCATCGCTAGCACAAAAGCGTTCAACTCAATCGTCAACACGTCCATACTTCTGCTGAAAATTGCTTATACGGTACCTCAACTTATGCTACTGTTTAATAGAAGGAATAATTTGCTTCGAAGACCGTTCAGCCTGGGGAACGCCTTGGGCTATGGGGTTAACCTCTTCTCAGTGGTATGGACGGGGGTGACAACCGTGATGTCGTTGCTTCCTGCGACGTACCCCACTACCCTGGGAAGTATGAACTGGTAAGTTTCTCGTCATCTATCTGAGATATATGGTCCCTTGCTGATTAGTAAAGTGGCTCTGTCGTTGTTGTCGGCATATTTCTCATAATCTTCTTCCCATGGTGGGAGCGACGTGGGAAGTTTTCTGGTCCACATATTGATTGGGAGATGTTGAATCAGAAAAAAAGGTAAAGCGTTTTTTCAAGCGATATGATGCTGCCATGTATGAAAATAAATAAAGGGAGATGCCGGTAATATGGCTCATACAACAAATTCAAATGGTGCATCTTCTACACCTCAACAATCATTTGATTATCGGCTACCTGTCTCAGATAGATGTATTCCAGCTATAAGACTAAAAAGGCGATGAAATCACAAATATTACTTACATAGTTAGAGGCTGCAAGAAAATACTCTATGATGTACTCTACAGACCCCCCTCAACCCATAGTGCTGCTGTCCTTTCTAGACATGACCCTAGGCCCATAGCGCCGGGGCACCGAGAGCCCACAACGTAGGAGCGACCATTCTTGCCAATCCTGACCTTATTGCATTTATTATGGCAGCACACTGGAAACAGCTCCAACTCCAACAAGATACTTAAAGCTTTTCGCTGCCGCTGTTGCAGTAGCTGGTCTGGAGGTACGCATATCAACCGCAAGCATATTTACAGTGTTAGTCACCTCCGCGTCTGGATTTTCCAGTAGGAAACATATCACAATAGAGACTACAGCGTGCACATCATGCATCAGAGTGTATTTATAGTAATAAGTATGGGTGTATCGCCCAGCGCCACATTAACGACAATACATCTCCACCATAGCGCATGACCAAGCAGGCATATAGATTTCTTTCACTTACTTCAGTTTCGATGAAATTCCCTAAACCAAAGTGATAAGAGTCTCTGGTAAAGAAATCCTTGCCCAGATGTTGTTGAACCACTCGTCCTTTTTGCTCTCTGTGTCGAATTCCATAACAGCCAAGCCGATTCTCTCAAACTCGAGCTGCCTGGCCTGCAGCTTCCTAAAGACGACAAACGGCGATATCAAAACCTTCACTCCTTTTTGTGATATCCGCTGAAAGAGAGGCACGTGGAGAAGATAACACGGCGCAATCTCACATTCGCCCTCTCCCTGACCCCGAGAAAAGCCATATGCGGACTTATCCCCCACATGAGTATCAGGGTAAAATGAAAATGAACGCACACCACTCATGTCCAATGTCGGCTCGCTGAATATGCACCTCGTCCAGGACTTCTCCTGGGGGGGACGTGTTTCTGTTGTGTATAATGTGTAGTCAGGACGGAATCCCCTTTTGACTTTGCTGTTTATGGTCCCGCAGCCTCGACAGCGGATTTTCCAAAACGTGCTCCCCAGAGATGCTTTCAAGCGGATGAAACCCGAATTTACTTCACCTAGTTTGTTCTCTCCGGCTGGCGTACATTCGGCATGTTCTATTTTGCCGTCGAATGAAGCCAGAAAACGGGGGTTCGGTCTAATGAACCTCAATCCTTCAGGAGTATCAACACTGGCCCAAGACCAAGATGGTGCTCGCCAGTCGTCTCCGGATAACGGTCGAGGGTGACTCTGAGGACTTCTCACCACGTACCATAGCAATCCCTCCATAAGTGAGGATCGCCAAATGCCAGCCAAATATCCACCTCCCATGTCCTGCGATATAATCTTTGCAATGGCAGACAGGGCGGGGAGTCGGTCGGACGGTTTTGTGATTTTAAGCATCGCATATCTCTCCACAATCTCTGTCCAGGTGCGATATATAGAGGCGACAAAGTGTGTGTCATCCAGACTCTTGGGTTTTTTAAGAGGGCTCCGTTCCAGACTACTCCTGAACGCCACAAGGTTGGGTGATTGGGGGGGAGGGACGAAATGGGGTGCGATTTTGGTCTGCCCACACTCACAAAAGAGGCCTGCTTTGCAACCGACCTGCAGCTCAAACTTGGTACAGAAAAGAATGCGCCGTGAAAGCATTCTCTCTTGATATACCCACGCTCTGGAGTAAAGAGGGGCGATGTCATTGATTGCCTGTCCCATAGCTCTCATGTAAAGCTTTCCGGTCCCCTGTCTATCTCTTACCCCGATGTATACACCGGACTTATGGGGCTCTTTGACTAGGAGGCAGCTGTCTGAAATGGTCTCTGAAAAGCAACCACCGGATGACTGATTCGACGCGGCTGCAGCGATAGTCAAATAACTGTTTTGGTAAATTTCACCCATCTTGGATGATTCCACGTTCCAGTCCGACGTCGAGTCTTGAAGAATACAAAGCGAGTCAATCCACAAAAACTTGATTCCAAGTCGTCGGGTGAGGGTAATCGCATCTTGAAATGTGTTCGGCAACTTGGACCAAGCTATGAACTGGTGGTATTCCTCAACATTCGTCGTCTTTACTTGGGTGTGGATCTGAGTAGGGTCTCCCCAACAGTGTGATAGGCAGACATAGATGCCTCTTCGGCCTTCGGTCGTTTCTAACCTGACGCCTGGCCCTATGCTATCATGGGGGGAAGTGATCTCCGTCACATCGATCAACCTCTTGGGTAAATGGACATCGCGCCCGGTACCACATTGAGCATGTGTGTCTTCACATTTCTGAAGCAACACACGGGCCCGATCGAATGATGACAACAGAGCTGTATTGCCCATGAGTATATTTGATTTCGGCATCATGTCAACTCGCCTCTGTGCTCCTGTTGATGATTAGCCGAGTCCAAGACGACGGGGAAAGCTCAGGTAGGGGTAGCGACAACCTTTGATATTGAACAGCTGAACCTCCCGTAGACTGCCATCTGTGCTGGTGGCTTCAAGAAGGAAGATTGGTCCTACCCACTTCAACACCCCTCGCATGTCTAAATCTGGATAGATAGAGAACACTCCACGAATGATTCCACCCAGAAATTTACATCCTCGACACCCATTTTTGGCAGAGGCCTCCATTTCCAAGAGTGTAAAAGGATCGGTATCGTACACTGCAGGGACTAACTTTTTGCTGGGTTTGGTCAGGATCTACTATCTGATGAAATCGGGCGATGGGCTCACCTGGAGCTTGACTTATTTCCCAGATTTCTCCGACAGTTCAGAAGACACCCTTCGGTTTGTGTGGGCGTGAAGTAGTCTACCATTTCTGGATTTCCGTCACACTGGAAAAGTCGATGTTCGACATCTTCGATGGGCACGGGGACAACCTCCATTACACAAAAATGTATATTAACTTTTTTTACTGATTCCCTGCCTTTGGTAGCCTCTGGGGAAAACGAGTAGGCCCGTCGGAGGCGTAGCGTCGCAGGCGAGACTTCTTGCTAGGGTATTTGAGCTGGCAAGCGAGGAGGGGCTGTGCATTGGGCGGCCAACTCGACCTCGGGTATAAGAAAGGTCTGACCAAATCCTTCAAGACAACCAGTGTCCTGTCCCGTCAGAAGCTGAGCACTAACATTCGCTGTCCAGATACCGTGTTAATCACGAGGTCGAGATGGAAGCGTGGAACCACTCTGCCGCTTTCCTGCTCTGCTTCCGCTTGTTTTAGTGAGTATCTGGGGCACTTTTACCAGGAATAACTCTTGACAGCTGGTAGTTCACATAATCTTTAGAACTACTGTCCTTGGGAACAACGACTTTGCCCTTTGAAACGATAAGTACCACAAAACATGCATGGACACCGCAGGGTAATGTTGTTATACATTGCGCATACAGACAGAACGCTTATCTTATTCTCACTAAGCAACAAAATACGGCAATACATATACACTAGAGCACCATTCTCTAGACGAGCCTTGCTGCCAGATATTGCCAACAACTTTTACTCTTCCAGAATGGTATCACGAAATACGTAGCTCTCAAACTGTTCCGGAACCTGACCACCCGCGACCTGGTTCGCCTCAGCGAACGCTCTGATCTCAGCCTCATCAGCATCCGTCAAAGACACTCGGAGAGCCCCCCAATTCTCCTCCAAATATTTCATCTTCTTGGTGCCCGGGATGGGGAAAATATCCGCTCCCTGTTTCAGCAGCCAAGCCAGTGCCAGCTGAGACACGGAACAGTGCTTCCGATCCGCCAACGTCTTGAAATCGTTGACGATTTTGGCATTCCTAACACGATTCTCCTCGAGGAACCGAGGCATCACGCGTGGCCGCATGTCTTTCTCGTCTCCGAGTGGCTCGCCATTGCTGAACGTAGAGGTGAGGACACCCCGGCCGAGCGGACAAGCAACCACGACGGCCACACCTAGCTCACGACATGTCGCGAGAAGATTTGTGCCTGCAGGGCCTTCAATTTCACGCGTGAAGACAGAATACTCGGTTTGGGCTGCTGTAACGGGGGCGATCTTGCATGCGCGCCGAAGTGTATCTGAGGAGACTGCAGATAGACCAATGTGTTTGATCTTGCCTTCGCTGCAAACGGTCAGACACGCTGTTGGGCTTGGTACACTTCAAGATGGAACCTACGTTTGTAGCTCGACCATCGCACGCATGGTCTCTTCAATGGGTGTTTGCGGATTGGCAGTGTGCATGTAGTCTGACAGGTGAGCTGTGTTGATTGGGGTATTGGGGGTGGATTGAACTTACAAAG
Source organism: Aspergillus olivimuriae (assembly GCA_003719415.1). Classification (NCBI taxonomy): domain Eukaryota; kingdom Fungi; phylum Ascomycota; class Eurotiomycetes; order Eurotiales; family Aspergillaceae; genus Aspergillus; species Aspergillus olivimuriae. Next base: position 7,281 of record RHLO01001128.1, read on the forward strand.
GTCGATGGTCTCAATCCCCAACCGCTTCAGGCTCTCTGCACACGCCTTCTTGCAATATTCTCCGGAGCTATTGACTTCAAAAGGCTTTCCTCCTTGGACAAAGCCAAACTTGGTAGCTAGGAAGATGGAGTCTCGCTTGCCTGTGCGTTGGAACCATTTTCCGAGCAGCACTTCGCTGTCTCCGTAAAGGCTATATGAGGTGTCAGCATCAAACAATTACGATCAAAAAATAGTGGACTGGTCTCATACTCGGCCGTGTCCCAGAATGTTTCTCCCAACTCCACAGCACGATCCAGGATTGCGAAGCGTTCTTCATCGCTCGGGAACGAGCCGTATGTCACATAGGACAAGCCCATCAGACCGAATCCCAAGGAGGGAACACGTGGGCCATTTCTTCCAAGGGGATGAAGTGGAACCAGTGAAGCCATTGCCTGGAGGAAAGGGGTAATAGTATAGTTGGACAACTTGTAGAGAGTATGTCGAATGATGGGTAGTTGAAGGTCAGAGAAAAGGCATGAATTTATAGCCGCCATCAGGAGAGCTCACAAAGAGTGAGACATATCGCATGAGATCCATTGCAATTCCAATACCATCTCTCATCAGCCAATCTTGATGCTCCCTTTCCGAGCACACCAATTCCTGCCGTTCTCCAACACGCCCATCCAGGCGTCCAAGAATATACCTAAGCTTCTATCCACACACTAAACCCCCACCCTGATCCACTTTTCCTAGAAGCCCAATTACATCGCGCGATTGCCGAGTGGACGAATCAACAGCCGTGTCCACCGGAGTTAACAGCCTAAATTCCAGAGCCGCTGGACAGTAGGCGACGTCGTCCATATTCGTCTCCTCGCTCAGCCGAGCCTTTCTGCTATTCCGCAAAGAACAGACACTACAACATGCATCATGGGGATTTTGTAGCAGGAAAGCGCAGGGTCAAATCCGGATGCCTCACTTGCCGGTAAGTCGTCTGCTGGGGTTGTGACATCCAACTTGACAGCGTCATCTCATGCCCTCCAGCATACGCAAAGTCAAATGCGATGAAGACCGCCCTGAATGCCATCGATGTCGGTCCACGGGCCGGTCATGTGATGGATATGGCATCTGGGGCGGAGGGACTCGTAAGCGAGCGCAGCAAGTATCTACAACCGTGGTGTCTCCTTTCGCCGTGCCTGTATCCTGTTTGGTCAAGAGCACCGAAGAACGAGACCTCTTCGACTGGTTCAAATCCCGCAGCGTGGTGAAACTTCCGGGCTCATTCGTTTCTGGGTTCTGGAGTAGACTTTTGCTGCAAACGAGCAGCACCGAGCCTGCTGTGTTGCATGCTGTGTTGGCGTTGAGTTCCATCCATAGACAAGGCGTCCTGCAGGACCACGACCTCAAGGCCAACCAAGAAGAAGATTTTGCCTTGAAAAGCTACAGTAAAGTCATCACGCATCTGCAGCCTCATTTTCAAGCACAGGATCGGACGGCACTGCGTGTTGCCCTTACCGTGTGCATCGTGTTCATTGCGCTCGAGCTTCTACGGGGTCACTTCAACTCTGCCGATATCCATCTGCAAAAGGGACTGAACTTGCTTGCTGCATCGGACATTGGCAGGGACAATACATACACTGACGACTGGATCGTCCATGCGCTATCTCGACTCCACATTCAACGTGAGCTGTTGAACTCAGTCCATCGACAGTCTTCATATCAGCTTGAGCTTCCACCAATCCCCAACTCTCCATCCCTATTTACCTCACTAGCAGAAGCATGGCACCAACTCCAACTCCTCATGGGCTCAGTCTTCCACCTCACCCGACAAGCCCAACAACATGAGCTTCCTCCCACTCTCCCCCAACAACAAACCCACCTCCAAACACAACTAGCAAGCTGGCTCATCACCCACGCCGCATCAAAATCCCATATCGAGACCATTTTCTCCCTAGAAGAAGCCCAGGTCTACAAGCTCCTCCGAGCCTACCACGCCATGACAACAATCATGGCCGAGACCTGTCTCTCAGCAGGCGATGAGATGATTTTCGACACGTTCACCCCTCGCTTCTGTGAAATCATCTCCGTCCTCTCGAACATGTGGGACGTGATGTCTACACATGCGACCTTCCGTGCGAGTCCGCGCGCGTTTGTAATGTCCCGCTCTGTCGTTGATATGGGCTGGATTCCTCCGTTGTATTATACGGCGATTAAATGTCGCGTTCCCTGGGTGAGAGGGGAGGCGATTCGTCTGCTGGAGTGTACTTTCCATCGGGAGGGGGTGTGGGATTCGCGGATTGCGGCTCTGGTTGCGAGGAAGGTTGTGCTTCTTGAGGATGGGGGGTTGCTTGCTGGTCAAGGGGGGGAGGTGTGTCGTTCTGAGGAGGGAAGACTGGTTGACGTGGAGATCAGACTGGTAGGGGAGCCGTTGGAGTATATTTTCCTCTTGTCGAGAGGGGGTGTTGTTGCTCGATATTGTGTTTCTAATGGGTCATGGGATGATAGTCTTCTAGCAGATACCTAGTATCTATATTGTGTGCACGACGTTCAACCGCTTGGGGGGCTTTCCCTGTAGTATATCCACCTAGCTTTGACTATACCAGGCTCGTCAACACCATCTATCCTCGAATCTCCCACAACCACCACCATATATCCACCTTTCACACCACAATCCCAGAGTCAGACTAGACAGAAAAGAAGCGAAAATCACCTTAGTTCCCTCAACTCCCAATTCCCACCCACATCCACCTCCCTACTTATTCCCTCCCCCCCATC
>RHLO01001130.1:0-15890 GCA_003719415.1 Aspergillus olivimuriae
CCCCCAACACCCCTCCAACCTCCTCATGCCCCTCTCCTCCTTCCAGACCATCACGGCGCTCAAGATCCTCGAGCGGGATCCCCGGGAGGAGATCCTGCGCGCGTTCGAGCTCTTCGACGAGGGCGGGAAAGGCTTCATCGATTTGGCGGATTTGCGGCGCGTGGCGCGTGAGCTCGGGGAGACGGGGCTCGAGGAAGAGGAATTGCGCGCTATGATTGAGGAGTTTGATTTGGAGGGGGTTGGAGGTGTGACTCGGGATGCCTTTGTGAGTATCTGTTGGCAGTGAGGGTGTCCTGATTCGTTGATGTTTGTTTCCTGTTTCCCTCTCTCTCTCTCTCTCTCTCTCTTTATCTATCTATCTCTTTGCGTGTGCTATCGTTCTGGTGTGTTTTGTGTACATGTGTTGTTTTGGTTGGGCTTGGTTTAGTGCTTTCTTGTCGGATGGGTTTGTGTCTTGGAAGACCCATGGTTTTGTTCTCCAGCATTGGTGGGCGCCGGGTTCTATGTACTTCGGATTAACTACGCTGGATCGATGATTCTCGGCTGGAATCGAATCCTAACTTGATATTGCGCTCTGGTTCTATCTTATGTACTCATCGCTGGCGTGTACGGCCAGACAAACACAAATAGCAGGCCTCTCTCGACCCGGATCGATATAAACCCCTGCAGCATTCGACCGCTGCCTATCCAGCAAGCACGTCCATCAGGACTGAAAAAAGGACTGAAAACAAATCATAAATACAACACGGCTCGTCTGTAGCTCAAAGATACCAACATCGACCATATGGAACAAAATCCCACGCCAAATACAGCGACGCCAGCCCCAGAAAAGATCGGAAGTAACGATGCAAGGCACCATGCCAGCTAGAAATCATCAAATTAAACCACATGCAAGAAACTGCGCAGTGGCAGCAAGGGACGAAAAGAAACGAAACGAAAAGACCAGCAGAAAGGCAATCACGCATACCGGGGCATGTATCCTGGCGGCGGGGTGTTGCCGTACGCCGGGCCCGAGTACGGCATCGGCGGCGGCGGGGGATCGCCGCCCAGACCCTGGTATCCTGCCGGGTATCCGCGGGGGGGAGCGTTGGCCCACTGGGTCATGGGCGGTGGTGCTGGGGGCATCCCAGCCCAGGGCCGGTAGGGGACCCGCGGAGGGGCTGGGGGCGCCTTGGCCGCGTAACGAGCGCGACGACACTTCTTGATGAGACACCACAGAATCGAGATCACAATGAGACCGCCCACGCCGCAGGCGAGCCCGATGACGAGGTCCTTGTGCTCGTTGATCCAGCCCTGCACGCTGGAACCCTCACAGCGGCCGTTGCTGCAATGGCCGCCGCTGCCGCATTTGGTGCCGTCGAGGAAGTTCTGGTTGACGCCATAGCACTGGCCCAGCGCGGGCGAGCTGCAGATCAGCTCGCACGAGTTCGAATAGGCATCGCAGGCGTTCGTCTCGTTGCTGTGGAGGAGACTCCCCATCACCGTCCGGCATTGGTAGTCGCGACTGGTGCACTGGCCGCTGGCGCAAGTCAGACCGCTGCCCGAGCTCCCGCACTTGTCGCCGTCCTTCTTGAAATCGTCCGCCGGACAGGTGCTGGAGTTGCCACTGCAGGTTTCCTGCAGGTCGCACTCGCCGCGGCTGGGCCGGCAGACGGTGCCGGCCGCCGAGTACTGGCAGCTTTGGCAACAGCTGTCGTTGGCGTCGTCGCAGACGGCGCCGGACTTGAACTTGCAGGTTTGGGCGTCACAGCAGTGGTTCTCCCCGCAGGACTCCTCCCCGCCACAATCGCAGTCTTCGCCCGCCTCCACGATGCCGTTGCCGCACTGGCTGCCGGTAAAGGTCTCGACACCGCGGTTGGCGGACAAACATCCGGACTTGACACTGTTGCGGCCGAGAGCCGAGCAGATGTTGCCAATGGTACATTGGGAGAACTCGGTGATATCGGTGCCCGTGCTGGGGTTCATAATGTAGTTGCCCTTGGCATCGCAGGTGCTGGCGCTCAAGGGGCAACACTGCGACGAGGCATCCAGGTTCTTCTGGCACGTCTGGGCAGTGCAATCGTGCACCGCCCCAAAGGTATGGCCGCTCTCGTGGGCAAACACTTGCCAGCCACCGCCGGCCGAGCGGACGACCACATTCGCCCCGCTGACAGGGTTGGCACCATCCCCGACGTCGGCATTACACAGCTGTCCCAACCAGGCCAATCCCACCTCCGCTCCCGTCGGACAATCGCTCATCAGGGTCCAATAGGCGTTGGTGTCCTTTTGCTGCCCGCGCCACTTGGAGAACAGATTCAGCCGCGACGTGATGTTGCCCTCGCTGCAGGGCATGTTCCACTGCGCCGACGCGGGCGGGGTGTCGGGGCACTGGGAGTCCGTCATGGTCAGGTTGCGGAGACCGATGGAGATGTTGAAGGATTTCTCGTAGACATTGGAGGCACTGTTCACCGTGTTGATGACCCACTGTTGAGCAGCGTCCTTGTTGTCAAATGAACCGGTAAAGGCACAGTCGGTGGCGACGCCGATCAAGGCGACTTGCTTGGTGTTGGGGCAGCCGGAGGTACTCCCGATGGTGGTTTGCAAGCTCACCCCCCCGGCGTTTCCGGAGACCCCCCCGATATCGTCCTGGCGTTTGCTGAGACCGAACAACGAGTTCAGAGACATACTCGCCCATTGGCTGGTGGTGTCGCCGTCGAGGGTGCGCAGGATCGGATGATTCGGGTCGGTATTGAAGCCGAGCTGGTCGGCCTGACAGGAGGCAGGGGGCGGCACGGAGCGTTTCAGTTCGGTGTGCAGATGGCGGATCATGTCCGAGTCGCGGTAGACGACCATGTAGTCGCCCTTCCGATCGGGGATGTCGGCGTCCTGGGCTCGCTTCTTCTCCAGGTAGGTGGACTTCAATTCGATGTGGTGGGTGTCCCCATTGACCGAGAACACCCCTTCAAACAGCGGTTGCGGGCCATCGCTTCGCAGGTAGATTCGTGACCATCCGACGGGATCCCACATGCCCTGACCGCGGCCGATCAGGGTGCGGCCTTTGAATACCTTGTGGTGGTCCCGGCGGATGGGCTCGCCTCGCACGACGTTGCCGTCCACGTCCAGGTACTGGACGTATGCATCTTCAGCGAGGATATCATGGTTGGGTTCGAGGTCTAGCTTGACGCGTTTGCTCTGATCGCGGAGATAGAAGGTGAGGTCGAAATGGGTGAGGTGGTCGACGTAGTGGGACGGAGTATTGATCGTCGGGTGGTCGAGCGTGGTGATATGGTGGATGGCGTTGGGTTCTTGTGACCGCGCTGGAGAGAGGGAATCCGTCAGCATCCGGGTGTCTGTTCCAGGCGGCTACAGCAATACTCACCATGGCCGTGGGATGTGAAGTAAGCGAGAGCGCTGGCCAGCACCGGTAACGAGTGTCTGAACCACTGCATGACCCGTGGGTGGGATCGGGATCCCAACAGCGGCAGAGGAAGGGATGGTCCCAGGAGAGAGAGAGAGAGAGAAGAAGAAGAGAGAACAGAAGAGAGAAGAGGAGGCTTCAAGGAGCGAGGGACGCCAGAATTCAGCGAGATGGGGCGTTGCAGCTCATCAGGCAACCGCGAAAAAGGGCAAGTTGAGCGCCAATCCCTTGGGAATTCCGCTGGAACCCTTTCCAGATCTTGGCTCGGGATGCGGGCCAGAGGGCCCTTCCGTGGGTCCCGGGGCGACAACCGGATGTCGGACACACGCCGAACAGATTGGGGATCGTGGGGGATCGTGGGAGGTCGTTGGACGAGGGTTGCGATCCTCCGGGGGACGTCGGTCGGTCGCCGGGACGTCACGGGGAGAGGGGGTCAGCACGAACGAGAGTGACTGCGGGCGCGAACGAGTGTGGCGACTGGAAAGAGATGGTCCGAGAGGGGCTGGACGAGGGGATAGAAAGCGACGAGGGTGAGGAGAGAGGAGAAGAGGAAAAGAGAGAGAGAGAGAGAGAGAGAGAGAGAGAGAGAGAGAGAGAGAGAAAGACGAAAGAGGGAATGCCGATGCTGACGAACCAGCCGGACGGAATGACAGGCTGGAGGACAATAATAAGCAATCCCGTACGCCACCAGTCGAGTCTTACAGGAAGAGAAGAATAGGGATGATCAGAAATAGAAAAGAGTTCTCTCCCACTAGGGTTTCAGAGTCTCAGAGTTTCAGGGTTTCGCGCCGGGAATGATCAGGGGGATCCAATACTCCAGACTTCTTGACGACGACCATCAGAGCCCAGCGGAGTGATCGACAAGGAGGCGCTTTCGCAATCGGACGATCCGGGCTTGAGACCCAGGATGAGAACGCAAGAAAAGGGGATGATGAGGTCAAGAGAGCCCAAGAATGCCATCAAGACTGAAGCAATCAATGCATCAGCCCTATACCATAGTACTACCACAGGCAACGGATATAGTACGACTACTACAGTGCCGATGAAGGACCGGTACGCGCCTCCCAACCGATCCTACGCCCAACCACAGGTACCAGAACCCCCGCTAGTGCCATGCCAATACTTCCGCGGCCGCCCCGGGCGTCCACTATCGAGAGCGGGTGGAAATGGTCTCGGAGTCTGTTTCTACTTCTCTGTACACAGTAAGTACATAGGGACCTGCCCCCAACCATGGTACGACGGGGCTAGGATCCATCAGTCCGGCGCCGCATGGTAGACTTCATGCGCCACCACCGCAAAATGGGGGATCCAGGCACCGCAAGTGACGCATGCGATACAGGCCATCCCATCGTCCGTCGCACTCGCCTCCCACTCATCACCCTCCTCCGCCGCGTCGTCCTCTGCGGAGGGGCGGTGGTCCTCTGCCACATCACCGGGCGCCGACCGGTCGGAGTCCGCGACCGGAGGAACACGCCCGCCAGCGGAGCTCTCCTGGGTTTGGAACATCTTGGCGATATCACGGCCACTACTCTGTTTACGATCGCCCGCGCCCTCGACCAGGTTCGTCACCGCCACGTTCAGCAGCCGCAGGTTCCACCCCGACTGCGGCGGGTGCAGCGTGCGGAACATCCCTAGGGCCAATTCCGCCACCAGGCGCTCCGCCTGCGCCTCGATGCGATCCTCCAATTGGAAGACGAACCCGGGCAAAGGGGCGGAGCGAGAGATGCGGTGGACGGGGTGCGCCGCGGACGCCTCCGAGGACAGACGAGGCCGGGTCGACACCCGAAAGGTTTTGGGATAGGCCACCCATCGGAGGGCATTGTCTCCGGAGTCGGCTGGATCCTTCTCGGTCAGGTCGGTTCGCATGCGACGGATCAAACTCGACACCAGGGTGACCAGCTCCTTGCGCACACCCTCCACCGTGTCGAGACGTCCGTAGGAGTCCTCGATACTGATCTGGGTGGGTAGGTCTCGCGCTGGCAGGACCTCCGCGCTGTCGACCCCATGCAGGAGCCGCCAGACTCGGACTCCAATATCTTTCGGCGACCCTGGCCCCCCCAGGAGTCGATCCAGCAGGGCCGGACTCATCCCAGGAGCCTGTCGGATGTCCTGCACCGTGATGAGCGCGGAGGCGGAGTCCACGGTGGACGCTTCGGAGGGTGGGACCCGATAAGAGGTGAGCTTCTGGGCCAGCTTCGAGCCAATCCCGGGGATCTTGCGAATGTCCTGGGGATCCAGAAAGCGCAGCACGTTACTTCGGGTCGGTTCCGGCGCCACGGCGTAGGGGGGCAGCAGGGTGGTCTGACTGTTGGGCTTATGCTGATTCCCGGCGAGCTTGGCCAGGAGTTTCGAGGTGGACACGCCCACCGTGGCCGTGTAGCCCTGGTGCTCTTCCAGGCGCCCGCGTAGATAGGCGGCGAAGTGGGACGCGACCAGCAGACGGGCCTGGAGCCATGCCGTGTGCGCATCGGGTGCAGCACCGGGTAGGAATGCTGTCGAGGCCTCCGCTGGGACCGTTGGCCCACAGACGTGGGTCGCATCGTAGGCAAAGCCAGCCGTGGGGTCGCGGCGGTCGAGATGAAAAAACGAGTGCTCCAGATCATTTCGATTCAACACCTCCACATTGTAGGCGATCATGTCCGTGACGTCTAGAAAGACCTGTGCAGTGGTCGGATCAGCAGGGATCTCTCCATTGGATCAACGCCGTCGCATCGACGGGGCCCTGGATCGTGCAACCAAAATAGCAGCCGGTGGAGAGAGCACACACCTCATCGAAGCCTAAGCGCTCGGCCTGGCCCCCCCAGATGGAGCGGCGGAGAAAGAGATAGAGCGCCTTGGAAGCATCCCGGAACTTGGAGAGATCTTCGCCCCGGACGATGACGAGCTCGGGACAGATCTGCTTGGCATCCTGGATGAGCTGCAGCTTGCGCAGGCCCCGGCGACGGGCCTCGTAGTTACAGGTCACGACGATCTGCTTCTGTTGGACGGCCAACGGCAGGGATTTGAGGACGGGCTGCTCGACCTCGAAGACGGAGGCATAGAAACAGTCATAGTCCTGTGGGGGGAGGACGAGGCAGTGAGGGTTAGCTGTTGTTGGTTTCCGCCTGAGTGGCTGTGGCGAATGACCTTTGTGGGTATTTGGGGGGGGGGGAAGACTGACAAAGTGGAGGATGATACGATGGTCGTGTCGCGAGGGAGGAAGTGCCATGAACGTGCAAAAGTGGTGGAGGGGAGACCGTCTGAACCGAGAAGAAGCGCGACACCGCGGGGATGACTGGTTGGTACGAATACGAGGCATAGCGACGGTCTATGACTCAGCTGCATAGCATAAGCGGACTGGTCCCAATACGGTTAGCGGCGGGATCTGATGTGGTTTCTTTTTTTAGACTTTTCTATAAATAACCTTAAAATCCTTCCCGATACGGACGAGATCTCGTCGCCGTCCAGATCGCCTGCAGAGGATCAAGCAGAGAATCGTGATGGCGTGGTGGGAGAGCAGCATGAATCCGGCTTCCCGACGGCACGATATTCCAGGTCCTCACGACCCTCGTCCGTCGCAATGAATAATGCCCGTCATCACCCACCAACACTAGCGGGATGGAGTCCATGGGTCGGCCGCGTCAGACTCACTCGACTGGGGCACTCGAACAGTCCAGACGCCTGTTCGTCCGTCTAGTCGCCGCCGCGGCGTCAATAGTGTTGGCGAGTTCTATTCTGGGGGCGATCCGATCGAATTTTTCTGCCTTTGCAGGTGCTCACTGGAGGGTCGGAGGATTCGGCGGTTCATCCCAGTCCTGGGACCGCGAGAGGTCCAGCAGGGCGACGGTGGCATTATTATCTAAATTCGGACCGGCTGTCACTCGCACTCTTCACGCCGCCGGCTGCTTTCTTTCTTTCTGTCCATTCTTTCTGTCTTCCTTTATGATCCTCTCTCGTGCGATCTTCCTGGGTCGCCCTGTTGAGCTGCCTGGCCGTACCACCGTCATCACTCCATCTCCTTGTCTTCCGGCGGGGAGGCGCAGCGCTCTCCTCCTCTCGTCTGCCTTCTCGTTGAACCCTTGATTCTCTTTTCTCCTATCGCCCTCGTGTGCCTCCTGCCTGGCGCTGGGTTGGGGTCGCATCGCCATGCTCCTGTCCTCCATGCCGCCACAGATGTCGTTGCATCCTGCTCGTCCGCCGCCGTCAACTTCCTCCTCGGCCTCGACGGCCTCGTCGCGCGAGGATCACGACCATTCCGCTGCGTCCGCGGCCTCGACTGCTTCCTCTTCGACCGCCTCTGCCGCACATCCGATGATGGCGGCGGCGGCGACGCTGCCTCCATCCAGCTCCTACCCCGCCACCATGTCGACCACCACCCCTCGTCCGGTCTCCGCCCGACCCAAGCTGACGCTGCAAACCGCATCACTCCCCCTCACCTTTGGCAGCTCGTCGACGAGTCTCTCGCTATCGCTGGCGGGCGCCGCGACCGCCTCCCCCACGGTGCGCAACACCTTCAAGAATGCATATGATGTCACCGCCCCCTCGCCCGCCACGACCGTCTCTCCCCGCTTCTCCAAACCAGCCTCGCCCTTCACCACCACCAACCCCTACCAACTGCCTCTCGGCGTCAAGAGCATTCTGCGCAACTCGCCCTTGGAGCCGTCCAGCCGCCGTCACTCCCTCTCCATCACCGCCACCGGCCCTGGGGGCCTCCCCAGTTCGCGCCGGGTCTTCTTCCCCGCCAAGAAGCACGTCACCTATCGCCAACCCTTAGAAGAGGAAATCCACACCGTCCGCTACACCGCGCGCCATTCCGACCTCGCGGCGACCGTGGGTCCTCCGTCGCTGGCCACCGCCGCCGCGACCAGCTCCGACGAAGAGTCCGACGCCAGCTCCCAGCTCGCCCCGTCCGATACCAGCCCGTCCGAGGATGACCTCGATCCCTCCACCCAGGTGACCGTCCTGCCCACGCGGAAGAAGCGAAAGCACCTCGCGACCGAAAAGCAGATCCGCGCCGTGGCCCTGATGGACGGTCTGGAGGGCGAGGCCGCCTACGGCGCCAATCCGACGACTCCGCACACACCCTGTCACGCTCGCAGCAAGCGGCGCCGCGAATGGCGATGGACGCTAGGACCGCTCGAACCCCGTCAACCGACCGAGGCCTCTTCCTCTGCCACAGACCGTGCAACAGACCGTACCGTATCCCTACCGACCCCACCGGCGAATCACCCTAACGACGAACCACCCACCCGTTTCCTCTCCTGCAAGTCGTCCGATGTCTCACCCGGCGGTCGCGTTGGCCCGACCGCGTCGGATCGGTCAGGTCGGACGGGTGATGCAGGCTGCACGCTGCACGTCGAGTGATGCCGGGTGACGAATCTTCATGCATGATGAATCCGATTTTCTTTTTTTGGTTACGGAGCATGAATTTGATGCATATAGACGGCAAGGATGATCATCTTCTGGGCCATATCCGGCGCTTCTTCATATCTACATCGCTCTGCATACATAATATTGTTGTCATTTTTGGGGCGGGAAGGGGTTTTTGTGATTGTTCTTTGGCCATGTCTTTTGATCTTCTCAGTACATATTCTCCATGCGATTCTCCCACAAGCACACGCACACGCATCATGATAGACAAACTACCTACCAACATTCCACACCGAGTTCATCTCCTGTCTCTGCCGGTCGTGTCTCTCGACCTGAATACGATGTGGCTGCTCGGGCCTTGGAAATAGAAACAAGTGGATCCTCTCTCCACTTCCCCCGTGTCCATGTCGGTTGACACCGTCCATCTCACGGACCATGGTTCCACCGCCCGAAGAGCAAGAAACTTATCAAACTGTCCTAGACATAGCCATTGGCATCGCATCGTAGTCATAATAATAGTACACAACACCCACTCACACCAACACCCGAGATAATAATCACAAGAAGCAGAAAAGAGAAAATGAACTCCACAAGCCCAAGCAAGGAAAACAACAGAACAGAACAAAATCCCACAGCAACAACTAATTCCCCGTCTCCGTCTCCAAATCCGGCTCCCGACCCGTCAAATCCCCCGAGAACCGATTCTTCACCTTGCGCAAGGCATATTTGGCCTCATCCCGCGCAAACACCGCATTCCGCGCCGGTTTCCACTGCATCATCCCGCGCTGTTGGCGCTGCTCGCTGCGTCGGTTCGCCCGTCGCGTCTCCCGATCACTCGGGCCCGCCTGGCTCTGGCTGCTCCGAGGCGAGTCCGGCTGCGTGCTCGTAAACGAGGACCGTTGCTCATGCGACGAGTCCCCGGTGAACTGGGACGAGGCGGTGCTGGCCTCGCTGACTTGTCGGGTGTGGCCATGCTGTTGCTGCGAGGCGTTCTGACGGTGGTGGTGGTGCGTGTCCATGGTCTCGGTGTCGTCGCCGTCAATGACGGCCGGAGAAGAGCTGTCGCTGCTGCTTGCTGATTGGGGCCGCTGGTCCTCGCCGACGAACGCGGCCGGGTCCTGCCCGAATGCGCCGCTCCAGTCCTGGCCTTGACGGTCGATCCATTGACGCCGTTCGGCGGGATCCGCGTGTTTGAGGATGTCGCGCCCGTTCAGGAGGGACTGCTCGTGCATGCGCTCCACGTCCTCGGGGACCTCCTGGGCAACGTGGCGGGGACGGACACCTTCGGCGACGCACGCCTCCCAGGTCTCGAAGGTCTCGCGCGAGTGGCTATCCACGACGAAGTGTTCGTGCGTCTCGTCGATGCCCGGGGTGAACCGGGCATGGAACCGCACGCGTCCGACGGAGGTGAGATCCTCCAGACCGGGTTCGCGCTTGGCCTCCCAGTTGTCTTCGGTGATGTAGTTCTGCGTGAGACGCTTGCCGTTCTTGGTCGTCCAGAGCGGGATGTCGATGGGCGTGTCTTCGTTGTCGGCCAGGTGTTGCAGCCAGAGGACCGCGTATGCCGCCGTGTGGTGCTTGCTCTGGGTGTGGAATTCCAGCACCACCGGCGACCGGTAGCGGAACTTGACCGGCAGGCGAACGTGGTTGTGTTTGCTGGTCCGGGTGAGGTCGTAGGTCGCCGTGTCGCCGTCGAGAGAGCACACATGTCGCGGCACCTTGCCGCTGCTGCCCCCCGTGCGGAGCCTGATCTTCGCCCGGTGTGGGAACCCCTGCACGGTGATCTGCTCCGAGGCGAAGCTGAAGGTGCCCACGTCCCAGCCGAGCATGTTCGGCGGAAGCTTCGTCTCGACGTGGCGGAAGAGCAGGGAGATGCGGATCCGGCCGAAGCCGATGCCCCCGTCGAGCGGGTACCAGCGTGTGACTTGGGAGCTGGTCTGGAAGAGGTCAGAGAGCTTGAGGGGGATGACCCCGAGGATGGGGTCGTGCTCGCGGTAGCGCTGGTCGCGGACGGTCACGGTGACGATGGCGGAGCGCCAGTCGCGGACGAACCGTTCGGTGCCTGCGTTGAAGATCGGCTTCGAGCTGACGGCTTTGGGTCGCGTGCGGTAGATCTAGATCAAGTCAGTAGGTATACGTGGGCAGATAGAGTGGTTCGAGGGTAGGTACCAGTTGATCGTTGAGGATGATCTTGCAGTAGCTGGTGGGCAGGTCGCCACCGGACTCTTCGCTCTTCTCGCCATACTCTCGGGCCGGCTCGTACTCTCGCCCTTTGCGGTTGCCATTGCTGCCCTTGATGTTGGCCAGTTGCAAGTTGACGATCTGATGGACGACTACACTGAGGATGCCACTGGGCCAGAGCGGGTCCGGCGGCGTGTGCACGACCGCATCTTCCTCCTCGTTACTGATGGCGCCCTTCTCATCCTGGAACTCGGGGACGTTCTTGAAGTTCTCGGGCAGGTCCTTCTTCTTGCCGTCAGTGCGCAGCTCGGCGCGCAGCTTGGGCTTGCCGAAGAAGCCAACCTCCCAGTGCAGCTCGCCGGGCATCTCCGTACCGTCACTCAGTCCCTGGAGCTTCGACACTTGCGGGTACATCCGACAGGGATGCTTGATCATCTCGCGGATCGGCAGCTCGATCTTGCCGACGATGTCATCGGCGGTGTTGCGGTCCGAGTCCCACAGCTCGACGCTGAGGCTCTCGTCCGCCTTGATCAGCTCTGGCGTCACCAGCAGCGCGGCCGTCTCCTCCCACACCGGGTTGAGATCGTCGCAGATGACCCGCGTGCAGTACATGGGCTTGCCGTACTTCGAGAACGAGAGGTTGATGTACGGGTCGCTGCCGCCGCCGTAGCTGCCCCGGCGATCCTGCTTGCTGAGTCCGACCGCACGGTGAATGCGCACCCACATGATGCCCAGGGCCTGGGTCTCCTTGATGATGTCGTCCCCCTTGAGCATCATGCTCAGGTCCATGGTCATCGACTTGGGCGCCGCGAAGAGACCGCACGCCGTGGCGATGGCGTAGTTGACAAAGTTGGAGATCAACGGGAGGTTGAGGATATTGACGCCGCCCTTAATCATCGGCATGCACCCAGCCTTGATGTGTGGGATGCCTACCAGACTGAACGTCATGTCCTTCATAAAGGGCGCCTCCGGCATCATCTGCAACCGGAGCCGCACCGTGCCCACCATCTCGATCAGCTCGACAAACACCGGGAACGGCACGCCAAAGAGCCCGCGAATGCCCAGGTAGAAGACCAGTTGCATGTGCATGTTTCGTGCCTTGGATGATGTCGACTGCCCGCTCGGTTTGGCGTGGTACGCGAACGATGCCTCAAGGTTATAGTGGCTGCCACCTTCTTCAATAGCGGCCGCCTCATCTGGATCCTTGTTCTGCTCGTTGTCTTCGCGGATGTTGTCCTTTAGCTGCTGGACGTGCTCGTGGTCGTCGGGCAGCGAACGCAGACTAAGGATGCGCAAGGGGTTGTTGCCTTGATCGATCTCTGCGATGCGGACATTCTCAACAACTCCCGGCGCAGATGCTTGCATAATGTCTTCGATTGTGTCCGCCACAGGAGAGAGCATCTCGGGGTTGACTAACCCCCAGACAATGCCAAGGAAGGTGTTCATCCATTCAACGGACTCTGGGAGCAAGTTTGCGGTTGCCTAGTGATGGAATGTTAGCGATGTCAAAGCCACCGTGTAAGTACTACATCGATATAGGGAGCAATACGGTCTGTCCTCGCAGTTGCTCGCTGCTCCACTCCATCTCTCGCCCGCTGCGAACAACCTCAGTCACCCACAGCCATACACCGCTGGCAATACAGGCGGCCAGGAGAATCAGCGCCCAAAGTGAGGTTCCGAACATTCGGCCCACGAAGATGATTCCGCAGACGATCCCGATGCAAAGACCCGCTCCTCTCCGTTCCAATTGATCATACATCGGCTGGTACGTGATACTCGGGGTCGGGTGGAAGAGAATGTTGGTTTTTTCGCCATGGATGGGAACATCGGAGGTGGTCCCTTCGGCGATAGGATCCGGCGGCGCCGTGATATCCTGGTTTTCCTTGTATTCTTGAAAGCTTTGGTGCGGGTCGGTTTGGACGGGCTTTGAAATCGTGTCAGTATCTGTCGCCCCCGTGCACGTATGGCGTAGTTGGTGGAGCATGGCATACCGTTGGTTTTCCGAGATTGGCATTGGGAACGACCAGCTGTGAGGCATTAGTACTGCAGCAAGAATCGAGTCCGAGAACCGACGTACTTTGGAATCCTTGACCGCATCCATGCCATCCGAGTCCATGTCCTCGACCTCGATATCTCGGCCGGTGGTCGGATCCGTCACCATGCGGGTTTTGCCCTTAGCCTTCCGGGCGCGATGCGGAATGGCGTCGCTGGTCTCTTCTTGATCTTTCGTCCGCTTCGAGCGATCTTTTGCTTCGAGCGCTTCCTCGTGTGCCTTTCGGTCCTGTCGATCCCGCTCGAGATGCTCCATGAACCGAGAGATGGTGGGCACCGGATTCTGTGCGCTCCAGTGCTCCCCAACCCGGCGGTTCTGGGGGGAGTCGGCGCCTCCCGCCCTGCCTCGCGGATGGGGCGGCATTGTCGCAAGATAGATTCCCGTTGATGTCCCGAATTGATCGCCGGCGACGGTGGTGATGTGTGATGAAGATCAAGAGGCGGATGCTCGTTGCAAATGGCCAGCTTCAAACCCACCCCCAAAACAATCGTATGGAGCGGAACAAAGAATGGACGTGGAAGACTCCTCGACGTCTACTATTTGAGCAGAGTGACTGGTCGGCACGGCCGGTGAAGTAATGCCTCGATGGACAGCCCTACCGTACTTTACGTCATTGTGGAGGGGGCCGGGCCCAATCCTCACAGGCCACATCCGGTCGGCACGTCAGCAAGTTGGCAGCGCCGGACAATTCCCTTGCATGTTCTCCGGATTTCTTGTTCGTCGCCATCAGTCTCGTTCCGGAGTCTGGACCGTGGGATGGATCATGGGGCGGACAGAGGAACGGGCATGGCGGGAGGCGGTGGATGGTGAGTTTTCTGGTCCAGCCATCTGGATGTCGCGAGATCTCCTTCTCGAATCGCCAGAGGCATGGAAAAATAGTATACCATAGTACGCTCAGCCAGCAGGGCTTGATCTCCAGGATCGGCCTCGGAGAAGGCTTCTGGTCGTGGTTCAGCCATGGGCTCGGCGTCTTTCTCAGTGATGATGTCACCACAACAATCAACCGGTTGATTCTGGTTCACTGAAGCAATCTGCTCTCTACACAGTATGCAAGTGAGCGTCTGTGCCTGTACGAGTGGTTTTCTGTGAGGGGTGTACCCATTCATGAATATTGACTGGGATATAAGCACCGTGATTCACACAGCCATAGGAGTGTAGTTGAGAGAAGGTTCTTGACAGGTTAGGTTGTGATGTCGTCCCATTATGTCAGCCATGCCTCTCTTATCGACCTCTCCCTTGTCAAACGCCATCTTCGATTGAATATCAGATCGACAAATTCTGAGATCCCTGAACGATCTCTACCAGATACCATGTGATTTCAAGGCTTGGGGCAGACTTCACTGCATAATCTATCGAAATCTGCAGTAGACAAGCCTCAATGCAACCGCAAACTGCCAACGGACCGTATACACGTACACATTACCAATGTTTCCTTTTTTCATATCCAATCAGGCTTCAATTTAAGGTCAGAAGGTCAGGCTTCGCTGGCAAGACGACTTGTAGATCTCCAATTCAGCCCATGTGGTCTCAATGCCCAGGCATGCCCAGTGATCGCATTCCCTTACACCATCACATACCGATTTAGCACTGTCACCTCTTCCTATCGGTATACGATTCCTGTTCGTCAATTAAAATCCTCACATTGGCCTCAATTCATCCTGTCAGTAGTACACGTGGCTTCAGAATGTGCTACTAAGAACGACAGGCGGAAGCTCTGGTACTAATTTCATAGGGCAACCAGTATATATTTCCACCACATCCTATTGAATACATGCCGACCAATTCCCCATCGAAGCACAAGCAATAAGGAGCAACAAAGGAAACGAATAATCCTCTATTTCACTGCCAAATGATTCATTTCCCTCCCACATCCTAGGTTGCCTGTTGATAACTTGTAGCACGGAGTACAACTAACAGGCAGCACACGATTACATAATATGAACGAATGATCTCCAACGACCGCCTCAACTCAACCAAGAGTGCATCCCAACCACACCCACCTCCACACTCACTCCCAACAATGTCCTCCGCAGAAGAGTCCCCAGCACAGAGAGCCGCTCGCCTCCGCCGAGAGCGCCGCGAAGCCAAAATCAAAGATGGCGGTGCCGCGCGTCTAGACAAAATCACCAGCTTGAGCGGCCGGACCCCTCAACCAGGTAGGTATCCAACCGACCTCGCAAAGACGCCGACGCGGGGCCTATCCACGCACTGAATGGAGCCATTGCTAACGAATCTCATAGCCCGTGAAGCTCCGTCACCCTCTCCGTCTCCATCGCCGCAACCCCCTGCCTCGCTCTCCCCTGCGCCCGACACCCCAACCCCGGCACCAGTATCACAACCACAACCAACCGCAAACACGGCCCCTCAGACATTGGCGCCGCAGCCACCGCAACCGCCTCCGGAAGACCTCCAAGCCCAGCAGCAATTCATCCGCTCTCTCCTCCGCCAGGGCGCCCCTCCGTCCTCTGAGAACGGCCCCACCACCGAAGAAGACCCGATGATGACCCTTCTCAGCACACTCATGAAGGGCGCAAGCGCCGGCCAACAACCCGGCGGTGCCGCACCCCCTGGTGCCGGTCCCGACGCCAGCGGGGCCCTGCCCGGCATGTCGCCCGCGGACATCGCATCGAGTCTCGGCCTGCCCCCATTCCTCGCCAGCATGCTCGGGGCAGCGACGCAGCCGCAGACCGACGCGGAGAAGCGGACCGCCTGGACGTGGAAGGTGCTGCACGCGGCGTTTTCCCTCGTCATCGGTGTGTATCTACTGGTGGTGTTGGGGTCGTCGATGACAACGTATGGGAGCCGGCCGCCGCCGCCGTCGACGGCGCGTAGTCCGTTCTTGTACTTTACGACTGGAGAGATGGTTTTGACGGGGGCGCGGGTGATGATGCGTCGGGGCGAGGGCGGGGC
>RHLO01001131.1:0-21249 GCA_003719415.1 Aspergillus olivimuriae
CTTCGGAACCCCGCGCAGGGTGTGCTGACTGGTTGTTGCTTCGGTCGTTCCGCGGGACACAGGCGCTCTTGTGTCTCATCAGTTCACCCTGGAGGATGTCCAGGTCACCGTGGCTCCCTCGCTTCGCACCTTCATCTGCCTGCCGATCTTCCTGATTGCGTCCGGCGTGCAACACGACTGTCATCAGCACCTCTTCTCTTTGAAGAAGTACTCCCTCCCTACCCATCCGGTGTTCCGCAGCATCGTCTGTCCTCACTACACCGCCGAATGTGTGATCTATCTGTCGCTGGCGTTGCTGGCGGCCCCACCCGGCGAATTCGTGAACAAGACGCTCCTCTCCACCGTCGTCTTTGTCGTCATCAATCTCGGCGTCACCGCAGGGACCACCAAAAAGTGGTATATGCAGAAATTCGGAGCGGATTCTGTGCAGCGCCGATGGAATATGATTCCCGGGGTGTACTAATCAAGTCAACTTGTAGACTAATAAACTATCACCACGAATAGACAAAGACAAGCACAGACGAAAGGGATTGGTTAGAAACACCTCCGTCAGAACTGCCTACCTCTTCCCTAGAAACTTCATCGTATTCCCCAGCTTCGCAACCCGGAGCACATCCCGATACGTCAAACTGACTCTCGTTTGCCGTTCATATCTACCGTCCCGGAAGCATTCCGGCTCGCGCAACAAATCCCAATTGCAGATGGTCTCGGCGTTCAGCTGCTCGTCCACGGTGGTCTCGGCAATCCCATGCAAAAAGTCCGTGTAGATCTGCCCGCGCGTCACCAGCAAACTGCGTCTCTCCTGCAGGATGCGATACCGCGGCTGTTTGCGCGGGCGACATCGTCTTCCATCCCCATCTCCATTCCCCTCATCCCCACCATCATCATTAGTAGCTTTCGACGCTTTCTCATCCGAATACACACCGTCTTCCTGCACGTCCCCTTGACCCTGCCCTGGATCCGAACTCTTCGGATACAAATCCAACACAATCGCCGCCCCAAGACTCACCGTCGCGACGATCGGATGATAAGCAGCGCCATCTTCATGTGGCATGATGCCCTGACCCGGCCGATACTCGTTCACGAGGACATGGTTGGGTGCGCGATGCGGGGCATCCGCGAAGATGGCGAGGGCGTCAAAGCGAGGGGTGACGATCGGGGCGACCAGCCAGGGGGGCAGTGGGGAGGCAATCAGGGTGTTGGTCGACTGGGACAGGGCCGAGGGCCAGGTCTGGAGCCGGCGATGGGCGAGATGCGTCCAGCGGGGGAGAGGTGCGGTGTTGATCTAGCGTTGGTGGGAAGGGGGGGAGATTCCCACATTTTGCTTTTTAGTGAACTGTGGAGGGACATAGATCGTAGGTGCATGGTGTATGGGGACTTGGGTGCGTGGGTGCATTAATCGGTGGGTTTGTGTAGGTAGTGGGGAGGAGATACTTTTTGCGATGGAGATTGGGGATGCGTACGGAGTATGTGAGATATCTCCCCGTGGCCTTTGATGGGGTGTCTCGTGTCGGGGGAGGGGGTAAACAGATTACCTGATTTGGGGGCAGGCAGGGTGCATCGTCGGACGTGTCACATCACGATAAGAACATACCTTGTGGAGGAGGGATTGTTCTTCCTCTTCGGTCAGGAAATCGGCAATGTAGAAAGCATCGTTGGGGAGGGACCGGATCCGTGCTGTCTCGAGATCGGTCGCCATTTGCGACCGACAGGGGATTTGTGACTGCTAGTTTCGTTGCGAATATGATCGAAGTCCTTTGTAGGCCGTGTCAGGGAGCGTACGGAAGTACAGTCAGGTAGTCGTATGAATGGAGAGAGACCAGACTAGCTTCGTGTCAGACACTGAGCCTCCATCCAGCGACGACGATGGGAGCATTTTCCCAAGACGGACAAAAGTCTCACCTCAATTCATGGTTTGCGTCAGGACCCCTACTGCATGGGTTTCCTCGTCGATAACAAAGGGGGGAGGAGAAGGCAGTCTAGACAGGAGAGGAGAAGAAAAAGAAAGTCGAGCGACGAGGAGAAAGAAGTATAAGATGGACCACAGAACGGCTGCCTCAGGCTGATCCCCCGCTCGGCCCCACCTCCGCCATCGCGAAAAGGAAATCCCCGTTCCTTCGCTTTTCCGCTTCATCCCATCTGTCCGGGTACTTTCTCTGACCCCGTCCGTCGGACTTCGCCACCCCTCCGTCCCCCAGAAGTATCTCCCTCTCGCTGGGTCCCAGGCATCCCGAGCCGTTCCCTGCTAAAATAACCCGAACGACCCGATCTCCCGTCGCAACCGACCAACCAACTAACCCTCTTCCTCCATCCATGGCCCCCAAGAACAACAAAGGTGCCGGCGACAAGAAGGGCAAGGGAAAGGATGCCGAGGGTAGTAGCGGTGGTGATAAGGGCAAGGGGTTGAAGCCTGCCAACTCGATAAACGTCCGACATATCCTCGTACGTATATCCCTTTCTTCTGTCTACCTCCTACTTTCTACTGCATACATACCCTACATGGATGTATCCCAATGGAGACCAGCATCACGCAGCCGTACCGACCAATGCGTAGGGCTGGGTCATCTGCTGTAGAATGCCGTCCTTTAGTTTCTTCGAATCGTCTCGCGTTTGAAGAGTCCGCGAAACATACTTCTAACATTATATCTTCAGTGCGAGAAATTCTCCAAGAAAGAGGAAGCCCTCGAGAAGCTGCGCAATGGAGCCAAGTTTGACGAAGTGGCCCGGGAATTCTCCGAGGACAAGGCGAGACAGGGCAAGCTTCCCCTTCTTCCACTCTGACCCAGACATTTGTGCTAACGTATATCATAGGCGGCTCCCTGGGCTGGAAAGTCCGTGGCAGTCTGGATGCTACCTTTGAAAAGGCGGCCTATGATCTCGAGCCCAGCACTACCGGGAATCCCAAGTATGCGGATGTGAAGACCGGTTTCGGGTATCATATCATCATGGTCGAAGGAAGAAAGTGAGGGATTTCTTATTTTAATTGCGTCTTATACCTCCTGTCTGCTGTCAAACGTAGACATATATGCACAAGATTGGTGTTTCTTTGGTTTGATCCGTACCTTCTCCGACGGGATAATCTGCCCTGGATGGACCCTGGGCACGTGGAAGCCGTCTAGAGAAAAAGAAAGTTAATGATATGATGAACTGTATCAATCATACTGCTTATTATCGGAAGCTGAGATGATATGATACCACATAGCTACCGGATATGCTATATCGTTCAAGCCGACGGGCAGCCCATTATAGCGCCTAAGATCTTTCGGGTAAGCTACGCATTGGTGACCCATACGCCCCGTATACTGACTATCAGACAAAGCCTGCCCGGGGCAAAACGATCCCCTATCGACCTGACAGGTCTTGCTCGCAATCACCAGGTTGACGGTCATGGCCATACAGTCAATCCATCCTTCCTTGCCTCCTGTAGCTCATCCTGCTCTGTATAGTCGAGCCGTTACATTTTGATCACATTTGTGCCGACTTTCATGAAATTATTGATTGCTTTTGTGTAGTATTAGTCAATTGGCAAGTTTGAAGAGACCAGCGAAGTTTACATCCCACTAGACCATTATTTTCGCACCTAGCAGCACCATTCGTAGCCCATTTACAATCATTGACATCCCGAAGGACCTCGTAGCTGCCATCAGTTGCCATAGCTAGGATCCACGGTGCTCTTGACCATTTACCTACCGGGTTCCTGCACCCTCTACTTGAGCTGAAGCCTCTGGATATCGACGTTTGATTCGTCTTGCTTCACAGTTTCCGTGGGATTTAATTCGACTGCTACATCACACTTAGGAGTAAGAAGCACTTAGGGCTCCACATGTGCCTCTGTCGTGCGGGCCTTTGGAATAATAGGAGGCTGAGTTTAACAGGGTGATGATTTAGGACTGGATAACATCAGAATGGATACAGCGAGCCAATCAGAAAATTGAACGGGGTGAAAATGGAGGAGAAAATTGACTAAAGAGCTGCTCCTCTTTACCAAGAGAAAAGTTACCATAGATAGCTACTTGACAAGCTGATACCTCGGAATCATTCGCGAGCTGTGATATGAGCCCCTGCATACAAGCCACGCGACTAGACATCTTAGTGAGCTTAACCCATCGTCAATGGAAACGGGCAGTTTCTAAGCGAACTGTTGGAACGGAACTAAATCCAAGCCTCCGTTACATCGCCTCTACACCAGACCACGATTCCACTCCGCCCCAAATGCACGCCAAAGCAGTACCTAGGTAGTGTCCCTAACATGCTATGATCCGGAGTACTAGGAGTCTCCTAATCTTATAACTATCGAGTCCCGAGCATAACTACTACCTAGACAGCTAACCTTACTAGCCAAACCCCCAAATTAAACACAAGAGCACGAGTAAGCCAGAAAAATGCCACAACGCCCACGATATCCTTCTCCATCCGCCATCGGGCTGATGGGACTACGCACCACCGGCATCATCGTCAACATCATCTTCCTCATTTTCCTTGCTCGGCTGACGGAGATCTACCATCTCTCATACCCAGCCGCTTACGTGGCCGTCTGTACCCATCTTTCCTTTCTACCAGAAGCGCCAACCCAATTAACCATTGTCGCGACCTAGGCGTGCTGGGCTGTCTGCGCCGATGCGCTAGAAATCGGGACCCTCCTCAACAAGAGCCGCTCGATCCCCCGCTTGTCGGGGGGCGCACAGCTCCTTCTGGATCTCATTGGTGTTTTTCTGCTGGTCCCGGTTGCGTTTCTGAACTGGTACATTTCCGGTCCGCAGGAGGGTGTCCAACCCTCTGCTGCGGAGAAGGAGGCGAATGCGTGGACGAGGGATGCGCCCTGGGTGGGCTGTGCTTGTCTGTGAGTAGATGACTATATCTTGGATCTGGGATGATGTTGCATGCTGACTGTTGGTAGTATCCTGAGGCTGATCATTTCGGTAGCGGTTTGTGTTGACCGTGGGCGTCGGAGATAGGCTTAGCGGGAAGAATATATAGTGCTAAATTAAGAGACATAAGTGATAGCTTTGATGGTCAATATATCGTGGTAATCTCAGTATCTACCGACACTTTGTGGGTCTCAGGGGGATACTATGTTAGTATATGACTTGGCAAGCTTTGGGTAAATTATCGAGCACGTAGTCTTGGGAAATATCTCTACGAATGACAGTCCGGCTTCCAGCAAGATCACTACGGGTAATATCTTAAGCTTAAACGCAATATAGATGATCCGTCTATCAAATTTCTTATATACACAAATGAACAAACGAGCAGAACGTCCCAACCTGATCTCCTAATCTATTCCCGCTTGCCAGCCTTGGCCAGCTCCTTTGCCTTCTTCTCCCGTCGCTGCACCAGCGCCTCTGCGCCAATTCCACCAAAGACCAGACCCACGCCAAGCCACTGTCCAGCGGACAGCGAGTGTCCAAACCAGAACACACTCAGAAGCATCGTGAGCATCTTTCGCGTCACGGTGACGGTCACCAGGAGCAGAGAGGAGAAACGCGACAGCGTGTGAAATATGAACAGCTGGCCGACGGCCCCGCAGGCTGCAAACCCGATGACATGCTTCAGCGCCTCCGGGTGTCGGGACAGAAACGAGATGGCGGACGCCAGCTCTGTCTCCGTGGAGGGAGGGACCGGGATGGGGAGAAGGGCGTGGAGGGCCCCAGTGGACGACAGATGGGGCATCACGAGCAGATACGCGGAGGTCAAAAGGGTCGAGAGCACGTTCTGCGCCACCATCATCTGCGGACCGGTAAACCGAGTGTAGGTCTGCGGGGACGTGAACACATGATCTTGGGTGGTGTTGGTAAGACCGTCCAGAAGGAGATTGATCGAGAGCAGGAAGATTCCCCAGGCGGATGAGCCGGACTCATTCTTTGCGGCAGACGCGGCGACCTTCTTGCTCGTGCCGGGATGGTGCAGGGTGAAGGTTGCGACGCCGAGGGTGACCAGCAAGACGACTCCGTACTTGTACAGCGGGTAGCGCTTGCGAAAGATCGTCAGGTGCAGGAACATTACAGGGAGGAGCTTGCACGACTTGGCGAGGATGAACGTGAGGTAGTCGATGTGTGCCAGACTGGCGTAGCCGAACGGGGATGCGAGCGAAGACGAGATGCTGACGAGAACCAGGGGGAAGATAATCTTCTTCGTGGGGAAGACTGACGGTACCTTCTGACCCGCCGAAGTCGAGAAGAACAGGTAAAGAAGACCCGTAATAGCGGCAAAGGACGACTGGATGGTGTTTAAGACAATCGAGAAGGTGAAGCGCTCCATTGGAGGCTCTGGTTCGGCCGCGGTGGGAGGACGGACGGGGTAAGAGACGGTCGTGATGGCTTCTTGGAGGACGCCCCATGAAAGACTGTACCCGTGAGCTTCCATTCTCCTCAACAGCTGGGAGAGAGAACTTACAAGGAAGCATAGATTCCCAAAACACAGATCGCAAGTTGCGTCAGTCCCGGCGCGGCTTCAGACACTGCCCCTTTCTCCGATACTTTTCCATTGGCGACAGATTCTGTAGGAGCGCCATTTCGTTGTTTGGCTTGTGCTTCGGATCCGTTGGGAAGTAAATGCATCAATTCCGACGAAGTGCTTCGCTGCGCAGGCGCCATCTGCTTCTGGCGCGCCATGGTGTGGTCGCTGTCGCTGTACGGGCCAAGCTTGATATGACGATAAGAAGTGCAAACCAGAACTTAACAGAGGCAATGAATCGCAGAGGATAGAAACTCAAGATACATATGCAAAAAAAGAAGAAGCCACGACCTAGGGACAGGGGATAGTTGAGATGCAGGGGGAGGTATAAGAATCGCGAGGAGGAGGATGATGCCATGTGTTCTTCGGCCAAACACTCGGCATGGCATTTTCCCGTTTGGGACTCCCGCCTTTTTTTTTTCTCCGCGCGCAAATCGTCATTCTCTCCGCGCTTGATTCTCCCCTCATCATTAACCACACAGTGCCTGTCCTTTTCGATCACCAACACTGCATGTACATGAGCGCTTCATCCAGAAGAATGGCAGCGCCCACATCAACACCTCCCCCGCCCTCTGCGCTCACCAACCTCGTCGCTGCCACCTCCGAACCATCCAATCCGTACTCCGCAAGCACAATCCAGATCCTCCATAATCTCCAGCACCAGCACCTCTGGACGTCGCTGCAAGTGCATCCCATTCAGCTTCCCACCAGCAGTCTGTCAGCAGCCCAAATACCAACTCAGCAACCCTCAGACAGCCAGAATCCCGCCTCCCACTTCCTGATCTCCGGCATCCCTCCCCACCGCATCTACACCCACCCCGACGAACAGCTCTTCATGCTCGAAAAGGGTCTTCGCGAGGATGACATCGAGTTAGAGCGGGTGTTTGTACTCCCGACCGTGCAAGGACAGTCGTGGAGTCTGCGCAGAATGGCGGCTGTGTTTGATTCGCTTCCGAGTGAGGAGGACGCAGCGCCGCTGTCTGGGGAGGATGCGGAGGACGAGGGTCCCAAGAAGAGTGACGAGAAAGCCGCGAAGCTGGCGGAATACTACAACTACCGGAAAAAGGCCCTGAGTTCCAAGGAGTGGGGTGGGAAACGACTCCTCCTCGCAATGGTGGACAAGCATATGGGTGGTGACGGCACGGTCGTGTACTATGTTGTGCAGGAGGGAGCTGTGAAGCCACGGCAGAATTAGGTGTGCTTTTTGCTCACCTTTCTTGGTGAACAATGATGCTATGCTTTGCATGGGCTCATGGACCTATCGAGTGGAATATGGCCAGCGCCACGTCCTTTCTACGCCCGACTATCACGTCAGGGCAAGCTTGACCGGCTTGAAACAAGCTAGTAGCTCTAGCCGTCTACACCGACTGAGTTGGGCTTATGTTTACGCTGCAATAGGTTTGTATTCTTACTCCTTTCCCTTGCTTCGTTCCTTCCCAAGTCATACTAACGACCGTTCTAGGCTGCTGATATAACATCCGCTTTGTGTACTTGACCGTGCCGCGGGGAAACGAACCACCAGATAAAGATGTATGGGTATGCATCTTCCGGCTCAGCACTGAAGATAGTCGAGTCGTGCCTCCAAGCATGCTATAGGATGATCCGACCCGGGGGTACTCTGGGGGCAATACCAACTCGCGGAGGTTCGCGAGATGGGACATGGCGACTGGCACTGTACACAACGACAGAGGCGAGCTGATGCGAAAGGATTCCAGTCCTTTCTATACTGACTGACCCCTCTGCTTGCTTAGGCTTGACGGTGTCTATTCGGACTATAGGCTTCGGACGCCTGTCCTGTTCGCAAACTTGACATCAACCTGATCCAAGTTTCAAGTCGCAAAGGGCTATAAAGATGACTATTCGAGCTTATTTAGAAGTGCCAATGGCTATTTTTAGTTTTAATTTGCCTCTCGAGCGCCAGTTTTCGGTAAAGGCTGCACCAGCATTAGAACACTTTACAAGGCTGCTCGTAGGGCTGTATGATACTTCACTGCCTCTACATTAGCATCCGCACATTGATTAAGAAGTCCCACAAAGACACATGAGGAGCTCGGCATTGGGCAGGGCCACTCACTTCCTGAAGACTCGGGCCCGTACCATTCACTTCATGTCACCAAGGCCAGCGTCCATCAATTGCTCCTAGAACAGAGCTGCTTGACTGTTTGTGCTCGAGACCCTCGTAGTTCTCATGGCGACGGTTGCCTAGGATCTTACAGTTCGATGTAGTCCCACGTTAGTCGTAGTAGCCAAAAGCAAAAAAAAAAAAAAAGGCTTAAGTACTGAACTGGGAGGGTTGTTTTGAAGTTTTGACATCGTGAGTGGTTCCCCCTGATGGAAGCAAGGTGCTCGGTCACCCTTGTCTTACTAGTAAGAAATTCAGTCCTCCAGTGTACCGCGTCTTAGGGAAGGGTAGTTACATACAATTAACTGCTACAGACTCTCAAAGAGTATGGCATACATGTGTAGCTAAGTTTAAGGAGTGTCTGAAAATCCATTTTTGATCCGATACGGAGGGCAATTATCCAAGATAAGTCAAGAAAACTCGTCATCTATGCTGTTGGCTCAAATCTGGCAACTACCGCCCATACATTTGCACAAGGCGATAATCGCTTTTGCAGAGCTAGTTGGTACTCAATCTCTCCTGGGATCATGTTTTTCGGGATATACTTCTTTCCTTCAGCTCTTCTCACCATCCTGTCAGTTACCGTCCATAACCAGATATCATTCCGACGTACCTAGCACGATACACACACAGTAGGGGCTGTCGATGGTCGGCAAGTATTTCTTCAGCATGATATACTCGCCTCGAATGGCTTTTGAGGAGCGTATCAGGCGTGATTGGTTCTGAATTTAAAGTCGGAATCTGAAGATTGGAGAGGCCGGACTTCGGAGTGGGAGCCTGGGAGGTGACAAGGGGGCAGACGACCGCCATTTTGTATGGCGCCCAGGGAGACGGGCCGCATTTGGGGGGAGCAATATATCCCGCAGAGGATGAAATGAAGTGAGGGCTCACTGAATTTGAGCGCCTGGGAGGACTTTACAGGTGCATTATAGTGGTGCAGAGCATGTGTAAGTAGTCACTAAAAATTACAGGTGGAAATAAGGCCGTTTATGGCCTTAAAGGCTGTCATTTTGGGCGTCGCTTTCACAGGTCCTCACATTCTAGTTGTGATGTAGCACAGACCAAGTGAAAGATTGTATCACTTTCCTCCCCTGTCCCCTGCCTAAGTTGATTGATGCTCCTATGTTCTACATAAGCTTTCTCTTTTGAAGCAATATGAGAAATGAATTAGATACTAGTCGTTATATGGTTAGGTAGGAAAGAGGTACAGTAAACCATACAGACCAATGAACACTATCTTGTATGTACTCACCATAACCGCTTGGCATATGGACATATCCGCCAATTTCAACCGGGTATCGTTAAAGCAAAGATAACCAAGAATCCAAGCATTTAAACAGAAGAATTGAAAAAAAGCCAAACCGTAACCATTTTTGAGCTCACTACGTTCATAAAACCTCGTACACGCGGCCATTCTTCTCGACTTGCTCCTGCTCGCTGTGACAGCTTGTACAGTACGTTTCGTACCACTGTCGGACATCGTCAGAGAGGTCCGCAAAAACGGTCTGGCCCAGACGGTTCATGTGGTCTTCAAAGTCTTCCTCGTCGCTTTCGTTTTTCCCAAGCAGGACCTCCACTTGTCGGCAACGCTTCAGCTCTTGACGGAGCCAGCGCTCCCATTCGTTCTGAATCAGTTCCTTCTCAATGCTGTTGACGACACGGAGGGCCACCAAGAGATTGTGTCGATATACGGCCAGGCGCTCCCGAGTTTGCTGGAGCCGTCTAGCAGCGCGTTTGGTAACTGAGTCTCGTGGGGTAGAAATATCGAGGGAGAGGCTAGATGTATGGTCCCGCACGGTCTGCTCTTGGAAAGTAGCAAAACAGTCGCTCACGGTACCATTTTGTTGTGCAATTGTAGTGTTGGCGATGGCTTCGTCGATATCTCTCATGTAAATAGCTTTGCTCATGACATGGTCCGGGTGAACCCCCAGACGGCCCATGAAGCTCTCCGCGGCCCGTTCATTCCACCATTCGTAGGTATCTCGCGAGGTATAGAACCCATTGATGCAGACGCTTGCAATCAACATAAGAAGTATCATTTTGTTGGCATTCGTAGTCTTCCAGGTCCAGCGGACTAAGGCAAATGTCCACAGCATGATGGATGAAATGGCACTGGCGATGAAGGTCACACATGTTTCGTAGATCAGCTGAACTAATGTTCTCTGAGTGCGAGGTTTACGAGGTTCGAGCTTGAACTCTGCCTCGTCTGGGAATTGGGATATGAAGTTCTGGCGTCCAACGTGGCCGAATATCGTGATCGCCTTCTTGGTCCTGCTATGAGCTCCCAGTCTGCGCACCTGGTCGCCCACAAGATCGACCAAGTCTAATGCATCTTGTTCGAGGTCTCCGCTGGCCTGCTTATCGATAACATCTGCGTGGATGTTAGCATTTGCGGGTAGTGTTTTAAACGGTTCTATACCCACATTGAAGACCATACGGCGACCACAGCCACTCCACTTTCGTATACACAGCGAGCTTACTCCTTCCTTTGGAAACAAAAGTGATCGCAATCTTGCTGACAAGCCTGAAAGAACGTTTGAATGGAAGATGCCAAGGAGTCCGTTTGTCCGTAATCACGTAACAAAGATGATCATTGAGAACATCGATCATCTGATAATCAGAGATCGCCTTTCCTTCGGTGTGCCCTGTTTACCATTAGTCACAAGACCCATGCGTGTGCATAGCACTACAATACTCACCAAACATATCAGTTGTCTCGATCTGATATTCGAAATCTCTTCGCAGATTACGAGTTTCATTTCGTGTCCACGGGCCCTGTTTGATGTCTTCTTGCGGTCAGCCAGTTCCTTGCTTTGCGTGGAATCACCACCCTTACCTTTGGCTTTTCTCTGGTATAATAGTAACTGCCAGACAGCACTCTTGTCGCCGAAGAGAATATGGAAAATAGCTTTGGGGCTGACTTCAAACTCCTTCTCTGCCGCCAGATGAAGATTGCCTTGAGGGACGTATTGCACCGCCTGGGTCGGCAGTCGGAATTTTGGCACGTCTTTGCCGTCAAACACCCTCTTCGAGCTCGTGTCCAAGCTTTTGTCAATGTAGATAGGTGCCCGAATATCTTTCCTTTGTGGTTGATTACCATTGTCTTCGCCCTCATCCTTGTCTCCAAATACTGCGAGGTCCTCCCAACTGTCTACACTAGGGGTGCGTGTCGCATCAGTTTCCATCTTTGTTAACGTTTTGAAAATTTGCTCCAGTCCTAGTGGCTCGACAGCAGTCGAGTCATGGATCAAGAAATTCAATCGCTTTTGGAGAAGCTTCAGCGGTTCCAGGAAGGTCTTGACTGTGATGCGACCCGCTGTATCCTCACCAGGAGGAGGGATAGTATGCAGAAACAAGAAATCACAATCACGGCCAGAGGCTGCAGTGACTTCTTTAATGCTTTCCAGAGCCACGCTGGTAATGAGCACCAATCCGAAGTAATGACTGTAGAAGTAGATGTCTCGTGTGGTCACATAAGCTCTCCCCGGAAACTCTTGCTGATCATTTGGATTCCATGTTGCCCTGAACACCATGACTAGAGAATCCTCCTTCTTGACGTTGGGGAAGAGAAGTCGGAACTGAGCATCTTGAATCTTGAGTTGTGGGGGATAGTAGCTTGGATAATCGTGTGCAACTCCCAAGATGGCTCGTTGTACGGTGGAAGCATCCCCGTCAAGACTGACAGTTTGTCTGTGACGTGGCCCAGTACCTTGTTGTTGTCTTCCTGTCGAGGGGCTGCCGTTGGCGTCTGTCTTTGGAGCGATGCCTTGTTTTGGCGAATCACTCATCGGCGAAGCTTTATTTTGGGCGGCAGCATCGTGGTTCACTCCGAACATGCCTAATCGCTCACTCTCGAGCCTATTCACGAAGCCCCAGTTCGAGCTACCCCACAAATTGGCCATCATACCACTGGGCATTCCTCCAGTTTTGTCAGCCTGGCCGAGCCCGATGCCTCTTTCGTTGCTCACTATCACTGCTGCTTTGCTCATGCTCGTGGGGGCAGGAGGGTTTGCCAAAGTTAAGGGAGCCAGGGTTGTAAACGGTTCAGCCCGGTTCGTTGCACTACGGCCTCTATTTGCATCACCTTCTACGGGAGCAGGCGGCGGACTAGTCCCGGAGACGAGAGCATTGTGACTTGCAGAGATCAGGCTTGCGATTCCACCCCCGGCACCTGGGATAGAGTTTGATGGTTGGACTGTGTTGTTGGACTTGCGGTGGAGATCCAGCTTCTGTATAATGCGGTGCGTATGCTCACGAGCAGAGCTGTCGGCATCCATCGAAGTCAGACGTCTATAACTGCTGAAATCACCACTTGGCCGGAAGCCTTCCCTGTCCGGTAGAGGGAGCATTCCGCCGCGATCGGCAAAGTTCGGTTCCTCGTTTGAATGAGGTGTGAAGGAATCCGACGGATCTGCTGCGAATTCCGGGGCAGGGGGTTGGGATATCGCAAAGGCAGGGTCCTGCACAGTGAGTTTCCCAGAGACCGCCAGGTCGGTGCTAGCTGGGTTCTCCAGTGCTTTCCGCTTGGCAGCCTCAAAGGCAGCAATCCATTCCATAAGCTCTCGCTGCGTCTCAGCCTGTAGCATGATATTACTGCTCTTCGTCTTCACCTCGAAACAGAACCGTCGTTCCTCTTGGAAAGCAGGACGAATGTTGCAAAGTAAGACGCCTATTCTCTCGCTCTCCTCAACACCTCCGGTTCGAGCTCCCTGCACCAGGCAGCCAAATATCCCGTTCTTCAGGAAAGCCCAACGCCTGACCCAAGTTGTGCGCGTTGGTTTGCCATATAGAACCCGCAAATAAACCCATCCCTGTTTCTGAGGTCTGGCCTCACCAGACATGTTGAGGGTCGACAAAGGACGAGATCCAAGATAAGGAACAGTCGAGATGGAATAGTCCTCGAGCTCACGAGAAGGTCGAGCGGCAGATTCTGCAGCATCCTCAATCTGTTTCCTAGCAGCCAGAAGCTCCCTTTTGGAGGATTTTTCGCTACCTTCCATCTCGTGAATCCAGCCCTTTATGCGATCCATCTCCTGGCTGAATTTGGCAAAGGTCGAGCTATTGCTGGTGTGTAATGTTCGGAACTCTCGCCATTGATCGAAGGAGACACGAACTAGAAGCCGGTCTAGACTATTGCGTAATTGGGGTGCCTGCACCGAGAAGTCCATAGACGCCTTCAAGTATGCTTTGCGCGCTTCATGAAGCTGGAACGCATCTTCACGTAACGACGAGGGTTCCTTCGATTTCGACTGTCCGGAGTATCTGGATAAGAGATAGTCGTATTGTTTCTGTGCTTGTTCGAGCGTTCGGCGGGTCTCCTGTAGTGGGGTAAGCAATTGATACATCATATGAGCGCCAGGGGCTCTGTGACCTTAAAATTGCGCAGATCCTCCTGAATGAAAGCTCTAATAGGCTCAGAAACAAGTGTTTCTATCTTCTTGGTGGTGGATACCAGACCATTCCATAAATCCCTAGAGCTGTCGCCGCATCGTCTCATTGAAAGGAGGGTATAATCGTGATCAAGCGCAGCTTCCGACACGACAAGAGGGTTGGTAGAGTAAGAGAGAAAGGCCGCCACGACACTCTCCATGGCAGCAACATCCATACAGAGCCTGGAGGCGGCCTTCGCATACCCATCCAGCCATTTCTCGAGGAACTCGATCTGATCCGAAAAGTGTAATGTTGTGGCGCGAAAAGTCGGGGAGTCGAGGGCAGCCTCCTTCAACCCTACTGGGCTAGTGACGAAGGATCATTAGCAATACTATCATACAACGGTGGCTTGGGGGGGGTAAATGTTGGATTCACAACTCACACCACGCTGACAAGCTTGCCAACTTGGGGCACGGGGATCTGCGGCTGGGTCGACATCTACTGTGTCTCCAGCCATGCACAAACAAAAAAGATACCAGGGGGAGGAAGCAAACAATGGGCGCCGAGTCAATCGATAGAGAACAAAAAGGGGCGCCCAGAGAGACAAAAGATACAGGAGAGAAGAGCAAGCGTCATGGCCCACGAAAGCTGATGCGCCTCCTCGAGCCTGACGGGGATTAACAGGGCGGTGGGTGATCTAATTGGCTACGTCAGTGCCATGTTTTGCCGCCTGGTGAATCAGGCATCTAGGACATTTACGGGCGGTGAGTCTCGTGAGTTTTTTCTGCCGGCATTCCGCCCTAACTTTTTTTTTTCGCTCCCGGCGCATTGGTCCAGCAACGACTACAGCATTGCGTCTCATTCAGGATTGTTTCTATCGCCTGAAGACAAAATGGAGCCCCCTACGAAGAAGCCCCGCAAGTTCCTGGACGATGACAGCTCCAGCGAATCGGGAGATGAATCCGGCGGCGTTTCTCTGAACACCAAATCTGCCGACAATGGGTTCAAGATCAATGAGGAGTACGCCCGCCGCTTTGAACACAACAAGAAAAGAGAAGAACTGCAAAAACGTAAGCTTGGTTTTCCGAATTTATCGTACTTTCGGCCATGTACTAATCTGATTTCCCCCAACAGTGGAGTCGAAATTCGGCAACGGCGATGAGGATTCGGAGGAATCGTCTTCTGAAGAGGATGAAGATGAGGATGGTGAATTAGCTACGGAGGCTCTCGATGCAGAGATCATGGCTACTTTGAAAGCGATTCGCTCGAAGGATCCCCGTCTATACGACTCTTCCGTCTCGTTCTATACCCAAGTCGATGAAAATGCCGATGGCACGCCAGCAAACTCGGACAAGCAGCAAAAACCCATGACCCTCCGGGACTACCACCGCGAGAACCTCCTCAGCGGCGCTCATTTAGCCGATGACGACACGGCTGAGGAACCCAAGACCTATGTCCAGGAGCAGGAAGATCTCAAGAAAAACATTGTGCGCGAGATGCATGCGGCTGGAGAAGAGGACGAGTCTTCGGCTGATGAAGAGGACGGTTTCCTGAAACGTAAATCGGTTCAGGAACCCGCCCCGGAGCCTAAGCCAGAGGTGAAGCTGGATATCGAGAATGCCGACAAAGACCCTGAATCGTTCCTCTCGAATTTTTTGTCGGCGAGAGCTTGGATTCCCACCGAGCGAACCCTGCAGCCGTTTGAGTCCGACGATGAAGAAGAGGACCGACGTGCGGAAGCTTTCGAGGAAGCCTACAACTTCCGCTTTGAGGATCCCAATAAATTGAACGCCACTCTCATTACCCACGCTCGTGATGCCACGAATCAACAGTCCGTGCGCCGTGAAGAAAAGAACAGCAGGAAGAAGCTGAGGGAAGCTGAGCGCCAACGAAAGGAGGAAGAGAAGAAGCAGCGCGAGACTGAAAAGAACCGTCTTCGCAAGCTGAAGATGGAGGAGCTTCAAGAGAAGGTCAACCAGATCAAAGAAGTCGCTGGGCTCCGTGCGTCCGAGCTCACTGATGAAGATTGGGCCAAATTCCTCGACGATTCCTGGGACAATGAGAAGTTTGAGAAAGAGATGCAAAAGCGATTTGGCGACGAATACTACGAGGGAGCTAGCGGTGACAAGAAGCATCCCAAGAAACCGACGTGGGATGACGACATCGACATCAAGGACCTTATTCCTGACTTTGTGGACGACGAAGAAGCCGTAGCCGATGGGGCTGACGTTGAGATGGAGGACGCAGATAGCGCCGCAGAGGGTTCGAACAAGAAGAGCAAGGCGCAAGAGCGACGCGATCAGAAGCGGGAAGCTCGCAAGGATCGTCTTCGCATTGAGGAGGCAGTCGATCGCAACCTAGAACTGGACGTGACTCTTCTCCCCGGTGCTACGAAGAAGACTACTGGCGGATTCCGTTACCGCGAGACCTCTCCCAACAGCTTCGGTCTTACGGCGCGCGACATCCTCATGGCGGAGGACACACAGCTCAACGAGTATGCGGGCTTGAAGAAGCTTGCGGCATTCCGTGACCCTGAGAAGAAGCGCCGGGACCAGAAGAAGTTGGGCAAGAAGGCGCGTCTGCGGCAGTGGCGCCAGGCTACGTTCGGCAACGAGGAGGGTCCAGAGTTTGTGTTTGGTGGAGACAAGCCAGTTCAGCAGAAGGAGGACCTTACGGAGGGTGGAGAAGTGGACATTCGGGAAGGAGACGGGCGAAAGAAGAAGAGAAAGAGATCGAAGAAGCATTAGAGGCGTTATTTGTGGATGTCTACATAATGATAACAATTTATATTCAGAATTCAGCGTATTCAGGATGGTTTCAATGGGTAATTGACATAGATGTTGAATTCACAGACATTCTGTTTACTCGGGAAACTTGGAAGGATTGTGAGGAAGTGGTCGAAATATATATCTTGTCACGATATACTTCCGCAAACAGCAATTCCACACGTGCAAGGCTTTATCGCAACAGGTCGATTGGCGTAAGACCAAGCCCTCTGCTTCAATCACTAGGTACAGGTATCCAATCACTTCATCAACCCCTACATTGACCACAGCAGTACAGAATACTGCATATGCATCAAGTTCGACATCATTCCGGCCACTGGTCTCAAAGAACCCAGGGTGGCAATTGGATCGGAAGGCCTTTGCATGGAACCTCAGTGGCGAGTGGCCTCGGTAACCCGAATCTCGGACGAAATTGGGTTTAGTCGCATCAGAAGAGTTTGATCCACGTTGCGAGTTATCAGGGGCAAATCTGGATACCGAGTGGCCTACGCAGCATGTAAAATACCATGTAGTTTTATGGGGACGTTGATTGCTGGTGCTTATGCAAGCATCTCTAGAGTTGTGTACGGAGTACGGTATTGCGCTATCCCCATGTTCGGTGGGTCTTGGGTTGAACGAGGACAAGTGCACAGGAGGTGCTTTGTTCGCTCGTCGAAAGGAGAGAGCAAGGGCAAGACAGGTGGATCCGGTTGGAACCGGGACAGGTCGGTCTGCTGTCCGGCCATGGTGGCTTCTTTGGGTTGGTATGCCTGCAGGATACATGATGATACATCGGATTTGAAGGGCGTTTGATAGAGCTATGGACGACCACGGAATAATAGCAGGGTTGGACAGGATTGATATGTCCAAAAGAAGGGCGGCCTCCAATGCAGAGCGCGCAGATGCCGAATATCTTCCCTATCGTATCTGACCCCGAACAAAATTACAGTACCGAACGTGTTCCGAGGTATCCATAATTTTTCCTCCGTTGGCCCCCAGTTTATATCAACATCAACCAAGATGAGACCAAGATGCTGAACCTGACGGTTTCGATGCTCAGGTTTTAGGAGGATACCTGGATATCCAGACCATCTTGTGATCGCTGAACTCCCCAAAACAGGATCGATCTGGATGGCGCTGGACAATAGGGATTGTGCTGGTGGAATCCACGGTTTGGGAACCGAATACTCGGCGACGAATGGATGGCCGGCTTCGGGAACGCGGAGAAAATGAGCGTGCCTGGAAATCCCATCTGGGAGTATGGCGAATCGGGGATATACATGGGTCGCTCACGATCGTATTATATGGAGCGGATTAGCAATCGGACAATCGTCAGCTACAGTTCCATCCCTCTCTGTATCCGTAGATATTCCGCCGTGTAAATACTGTGTAGTAGTATGTTGGTAGGGGATTGTTTGGGAGGACTGAAACTTGGCAAGAGATGACAGTGGAAAGGTTTTCATTTGCCATCGGATGCTCGGGAGGAGAGACATTTCCCCATGTGGTGTGTCCGACGAGGCTCCAACATCCAGCTTGGTTCGGTCCCCTCGGGGAAATGGGAGACCACTCTTTTTTTTTTTTTTTTTTTTTTTTTCTTTTTTTTTTCCC
Organism: Aspergillus olivimuriae; assembly: GCA_003719415.1. Classification (NCBI taxonomy): domain Eukaryota; kingdom Fungi; phylum Ascomycota; class Eurotiomycetes; order Eurotiales; family Aspergillaceae; genus Aspergillus; species Aspergillus olivimuriae. The sequence goes on from RHLO01001131.1 coordinate 18,319, forward strand.
TCCCTCCTGTTCAAAACAAATAAAACGCCAACATTCCTGACCAGACCGAATTCGTCAGAAACTCTCAAAAATCGTAGACTCTCCATTTCGCCTCATGCACCAAAGACACCGGTGTGCGCTGTAAAATGGTCTTTTTGGTCCTATTTTCACCGTCCTCAGTATGAGGGATAATACTGCTCCGCCAAATCCTCACCACACTAGCAACTGTTGCAGTCCATCGTTTCCTCCTCGGGACGGGTCTGGAGGCGGGATCGGGAAATGTCGGCTCTCGTTGCCTGGGCCAGCGTTAGCGCCGGTTCCAGTTTTTTTTTTTTTTTTTTGGGCGGCGGCAGACGGCAACAACAGGAAAAAAAAAGTCAAACGCAGTGGGCGGCAAAGCTGGCCAGAGATTAAATACGGGGCGGCGTAAGACCCACGACGGAAAAAAACCCAGCGCTGTCGACTAAACCGTCCTAGCGTCTCCGCTCGCTTGTTCCCGCCTTACAAGAGGCCTTCGCTCGCTATTTTTTCTTCCCTCCCTCCCCTTCTCTCTCCTTCTTTTCTTCCTCCCCATCCCTTTTGGAAGTGTCCTGTCCCGTTTGGCACTCTCATCCCACCCCATCTCCTCTCCTTCTTTCCCTTCAGTTACTCGTCATTCACAGTCATCATGGCCCAGGGTGATGTTAACCAGGGCGACAAGTCCGTCTTCGGCATGCCCGTAAGTTCCTTCCTACCTGCTGTTGAACTGGCCCGAATCTCCGAACCTGCACTCTCGAATCAACACGCCTGCACGATCGGCGCTCAGCGCCATCGGGGCATTGGTTTCAATGGATTCAGGATGCTCGGTTTGCCGGGGTTTGGCTGCTTTGTTCGCTCGACTGCCCCTGAAACAGCTGGCTGACAAAATTTTCACAGGGATTCGTCGTCGACTTCATGAGTATGTTTGAACCCCCGAATCGTCGTGTTTGTCGATCAGCCTCGTGCCGATGATGAATACCTCCCACGCCGACACCCACATCGGCTCGAAAACGACCGTCTGCAACATGTACTAACGACTTCCCTCTAGTGGGTGGTGTTTCCGCCGCTGTCTCCAAGACTGCTGCTGCCCCCATCGAGCGTATCAAGCTCCTTATCCAGAACCAGGATGAGATGATCCGCGCTGGCCGTCTCGAGAGCAAGTACAACGGTATCACCGACTGCTTCCGCCGTACCGCTGCCTCCGAGGGTGTCGTCTCTCTCTGGAGAGGTAACACTGCCAACGTCATCCGTTACTTCCCTACCCAGGCCCTCAACTTCGCTTTCCGTGACACCTACAAGTCCATGTTCTCCTACAAGAAGGAGCGTGACGGATATGCCAAGTGGATGATGGGTAACCTTGCCTCCGGTGGTGTAAGTACTTCTCCAATTTTGGATCCACCATCGGCATCCCGAGCAATGCTAATATATCGCGCAGGCTGCTGGTGCCACTTCCCTCCTCTTCGTCTACTCCCTTGACTACGCCCGTACCCGTCTTGCCAACGATGCCAAGTCCGCCAAGGGCGGTGGTGACCGTCAGTTCAACGGTCTCGTTGATGTCTACAAGAAGACCCTCGCCTCCGACGGTATTGCCGGTCTCTACCGTGGTTTCGGTCCCTCTGTTCTTGGTATTGTTGTCTACCGTGGTCTGTACTTCGGCATGTACGACTCCATCAAGCCCGTTGTTCTGGTTGGTCCTCTTGAGGGTAACTTCCTTGCTTCCTTCCTTCTCGGCTGGACTGTCACCACTGGTGCTGGTATCGCTTCTTACCCTCTTGACACCGTTCGTCGCCGTATGATGATGACCTCTGGTGAGGCCGTCAAGTACGCCTCTTCCTTCGACGCCTTCAAGCAGATCGTCGCCAAGGAGGGTGTCAAGTCTCTCTTCAAGGGTGCCGGTGCTAACATCCTCCGTGGTGTTGCCGGTGCTGGTGTCCTGTCCATCTACGATCAGGTCCAGCTCATCCTCTTCGGAAAGAAGTTCAAGTAAACTTGTGCAACAAGTTAAAGCGGCATTGACTCCGCGAGGGATTCAGTTCTCGCCGCGATGGTCGGTGCCGTTTCTCTGGGGAAGGGGATGGTTGGCGTCTGGTGTAACTGCCGGATGCTGAGTGAAGCTGAGGAAGTATATTAGAGATATGCGTCAAGAGTGGGATTCCGGTGATCTTGAGCATAGAGCCGTGTCACATTTCCTCTTGTACCAGTTGTATTTTACTGTCTGCAAGCTATTTTCTTTTTTTTTTTTCTCCCATGTACTTTTCTGTACTACTTGATGGTCCAAAATCAGATGCGCTTTGTTTTGGGACTTTTTTCCTTCGTACTGCTCTTGTAGAACCTGGATGGTGAGACCAGCTACGCCTGGCAGCAGAATTTTTCATCACGCGTGCTTTCACGTGACCAAGCACATGACTGAGAATCACATAATACGACGATGACGTCGATGGCCAGAGCTTTAGGAAGCTCCTAGACATGGCAACATGATACATCGGCTTTATCGCCCGTTTCCAGACAGGACAACTCACTCATGACCACATCCGCGCTACCAGACGGGGTTACGCCTCGCACCTCCTCCCCATCTTCACCAGACGTCGCGCAGGACACCCAGCAGCACGTCGAAGACGTTCCACCGACTTCAGCAACTGCCACGGCCCCATCCTATTCCCCGATCTACGCCACCGCTCAGCCTGAAGCTCAACCATCGCTGGCAGCACCAACCGCAATACCCACCACGACTGTCTATACACCCAGTGAAACCAGCGCCGCAACCAGCATGTCCGAGAGCACGGCTATCTCTCCCCCGCCGCCTCAACCGGGTGCTGTCCCGGACGCAGGGTCGACAGACCAAGCGGCCCCGACGACAGCGTCGATCCCTCCGGCCCCTAGAGCTGGCGATGCTCCTCAACCTGAACCTCAGACTCAGCCTCAGCCTCAGCCTCA
>RHLO01001132.1:0-12382 GCA_003719415.1 Aspergillus olivimuriae
GATTTAATAATAGTAGGTATTCCTTAATAATAGAGACTTTTATTAGCCCCTTTACTAAGACAATTATATTATTCTATAAGTATCTTCCGCTCAATGGAAGCATTGTGTGGGATAAACATGGCGGATATCAGACGGAGTACTGTGTGTTCATCTATGCCTATTTTGGTCATTCGTCCACATACCCCTCATTTGTGCAGTAGTTACCTTCTCGCCGCTTCCTATATCCATCTCATCCACAAACGGTTTGGGACAAAAAACAAAACGGTCACTTTCACTCTACAATTCTTCAGGCGATCGAGACATCCTGTCTTCGCTTCGCTTTCTTCGTTTGACCACGCCGTTTCCCTTCGATTTTTTTCAAGTGCTGAATCTCGCTTCGGAAAGACTCCCTGGTATTCTGGCTTGTCTGGATCAGCATTCAGCAATAATGGACGACCCTTCACCTCCAGCAGCCCTTTCCCTCTCCAAGGCTGACGCAGCACAATGGAACAGAGATCTGACGCTGGCGTTTCAGGCAGAACTAAAAAGGAATCCTGAGGCCGACCTGATGTCAATGTTCTCTGACTCATATCGTCACGAACATCGGGGTTCCCAATACCAGCAAGTGTCATATCCTGCGAAAATCAATCTGCGAGTGCTGCATGCGCTCCAGGATACACTCAGGGACGGGCCTGAAGTGAACATGCTGTCTCAGTTTCCCAAAAAATTATAACCGCCGGACTACGATGGCCACTGCAGGGAGGATTCCGCCATCTGCTGAAAAAGGTGCTTGTGACTCGCAGGCTCCTGAATTCCGCACACGTCTTGACCTCGCTGAGACCGCCACGGTTGTCTTTCCTTTGTCTGAGAAGGCGGCTGCTTTGCTAGCGCAATATACGGAAGAATCTTCGAACAACGAGCCTAGTGACACCGAGAAAGTATAGGTCAATCCTTTGAAGCGACTCCTTTGGGATTCGCCTAAGCTATGGGAGAGTCCTGTCCGAGGTGTTGTGGTCAAGTGCAATGAGGACATTGTCGCCAAAGTCATTTGGGGGAGCAGGGATTACACGGAGTATACGAGTATGCAATTCCTTGCTGAGCGGGCGCCCAAAATTCCTACTCCGAGAGCTCATGGCTTCATCGTTTTGGGTCCTTTTCGCGTTATATTCATTTTCTACATCTCAGGCACAACGTTGGCCCAAGCATGGCCTAGTCTCTCTCATGAAGGAAAATTATCGATCCAAGAGCAACTGGAGGATATATTCTGTCGATTAAGGTCTCTTCGACAGGACGACGGAAAGATGCTCGGGGGAATTTGTGGAGAAGGGGCCAAAGAGTATCGCGTTGACGAATGTGCTCTATTCAAAAACATTACCACAGCTACAGAGTTTAGCGACTTGCAGTTCTCTGCCCGTCATCACGGCAGCAATACATATGTTGCACTCCTTCGCTCCCATCTCACGCGTGATGATCATTCCCATTTGCTAGGTGGTTCGGTTTTCACCCATGGTGATGTCAGGACTGAAAATATCATGGTGCAAAGAGCTCTTAGTGGTAATGGCCACTATGTTGTTACTGGTATCATTGACTGGGAGGATAGCGGCTTTTACCCGGCGTATTACGAATGCACTGCCCTAACACGTACCTTGAGTCTAGTGGATGAAGATAACTGGTATCTCTATTTGCCCCGGTGCATCTCACCTTCAGAATTTCCTATCCGTTGGTTAGCAGATCGACCATGGGGGATTCATCTCAGAACAACGTAACTCGAATATCACTTAGAGACCGAGATTGAAAGGCAATTGCCGTCCTAGTAGGGATATCGATCTACATGAAGAAGCGAGAGGTGTACTATGTAGTCCGTACTATTTTTTTCTTCTTTTCTATTACCAGTCATCATCAATTCGCCGTTAGCGGTACCTTGGTCACTCGGATTGACTAGTTTTATAAGCTCGAACGACAATCAAAGCCGACTTTGCCATCAGCTTCCGATCCGTCGAAGCAGCCAGGATATCATAAATTTTGGTATAGATCAACAACCTCTTCCCACTCATCTTCATCATACCTCCACCGCCTCGCTGCCGATCCCGAAATCCCGAGATCGATCATCTTGCGGTTCTACACGAGCGTCAGACAGGCAGGAAAGTAATAAACAAAGCACAAACTCACGTCAGATACAGCAAAGACCTTGTCAACCTTATCCAGCGAGACAGAATACGCAATCAGCATGGATATATCGCAGTTTACAATTCCAACACAGAGAGTGTCTTCAAGATCATCGAAATCGTCCCCGTCGTGAAAGATCGAAATGCCGTGGATGCCGTTGGCATCTTTGGTAAACAGCATCCCACGTAGACCAGTGACGTTGACGGCCACTTGGATGCCAGGATACGGCCACGAGGTATGCCAATCGAAAGACTCTCGTTGCGCATATTTCTTCCCCGTTATCTGCCGCGCTCCAGGGGTCGCATACCCGAGCATCGCGTTGGGCGTGCCATCGTCGAAGATGAATTCCAGTCCGGTGATGTTGACTTCGCCTGACTCTTGCAGCGCGGATATGACCACCTTGCATAGCGAGGGTGTGATATCCACCGACTCGATCAACGTGTTCCGACGGGTGGTGTTATGGTAGTGGTGCAAGGGTGGACTACCCCGGAAGTCGGGCGGACGTGGTCTTCCATCCCGTATCGCTGAAGCGGTATCTCGAAGCCAACGCGTCTTTTCCCAGGCCCGGATCTCAATCTCGAACCAATCGCTGCAATTGAGGTGCGCGGTACAGTGGTACAGGAGTCTCCAGTCAATCTTGTGGTCATGTTCGGGGGTGCGGTATTGCCGGACTATTGGAAGAAGAAACCCGCGTTCCCCGTTGGTCACGAATCGTGATCTCCAGAATTTGGGGTTCTCGAAGAGTGGCATCGCGGCTCGGATGGTGTGTCGGAGGCTGAGAGCTTCTTGTGTGGGGAGGAAGCTTGCGATTCTCACAATCAGCTCGAGGGGGAGACGGTCGAAACTGTTTGTTTGTTGCTCGTTGCGTCGTTGCGCATGGGTAGGTACGGACCTGGGCGGCTGTTTTGCAAAACGCATCAACTCTTGTAGGCTGGGAAGGGGGAAGCGGCCGGGTAAGATGGGGAATTCATGTTGGTCTTCTCTTGCGCCGGGCCAGGGACATGAATGTAGTCTGCCGGGTAAGGATGCATAAGCTGGGAATTCATAGTCCCTTGGGAGAGGTAGACGCTCCAATGCCTCGAAGATACTGTCTATGTGAAGCTCTTCGGGATGGAAAGATTCCAAGAGACGGTGCCAGCAGGGCTCATGGAAAGGGTACACGTCTGTTCCGTGCTGGAGCTGAGTGAATCCATCTTCCGATTTCAGACAGTGATACCAAGCCGTCGTCGTGGGATCAGTCACCTCCACCTGGTCAGGCGTGCGGTAGACTCAGTCCAATTGTCAGAGTCGAGGACACAAGGCTTGCTCGAAACCAGATATTACCACTCACTTGCTCTAAGCCACCTGTCTCGTCCCTCCTGCAGGCCACAGAGTATGCAGAAAGCATTCTCGTCGTGATCCACTACTCGTGCTGCTGAGAACATGGTTTCTTGTGAAGAAGTTGATGGGATGAACGACACGCTACCTGTGGGATTCTTGAAGGTGCTTATCGACACGAGTGAATGTCATATTTTCTCTTCTGCCTGATGACATATTTCCATCATCTGTGTCAACGTGTAGATGAACCGTGGTCGTACTGACAAGGTAGATGCAGGTACATCATACGATAAGGTAGCCGTGATATACACCGACAATTCCGGCACGAGAAATCATACATATGTACTCATGGAACCTTGTTCTGCGACATTGTGTGTTCTTAGGTCTACTCCGTATCTGGGAACGTTTACCATATCTCTCCTCGGGGGGAGTGTCCCTCCTCTGCGAGCGTAACAAGCATGGACTTGGTCCATGTGCAAATCAAATGCACAATAATCCATTGCTTTCTCTGCTCGAAGAATAATCTCTCGATAAGATACAGGTTTGTGTTGATGCATTGTTTGACAATAGGGACGTCGTGTATGTATACCTCTTCTGGACACGAAAGAATAAAGTCCCGACGGAAGCCACATCAAAGTGATTTAATTTTGCTGATTGCCCGCTTGTTTCTGAATATTAGAGCCTTATTTTGTCTTTGGTTTGATAGAGCAAATCTTTGCCGAATAGGATTGTTCTTACATCGAACTATTGCACCGCTAAAATCGGGAATCTACGTTTTATGGCCAGAGGGTGTGTATACTCTGTGCATACATACATACAGGAAGGTGATTGCGACTTGCGACTAGCTAGGATGAAAGTTAGGTGGCTTATGCATTGTTTACTGTCGTGGCGGTTGGAGGGATGTTTGATTCATTTAGTGTTTGGGTAGTTGCAGACATAGTACGGCGGAGATGCTGTCGTGGACCGATTGGGAAGTTGTCATGTACTTTTTTTTTTTTTTCTTTTTCTCTCCTGACTCATTTTCGTCTCTCTTTTCGTGTCTTCCTGACGGGTCATCGTCGCATGTCCCGGCACGTCATGAGACGCGATACTGCCGTGGATTGTTTTGGCCCCATGGCTGGCTGCTGTTGGAATTACGGCGGATACATCATGCAGTACATACTACTACATACTGCCTACGTACCTACCTATATGATACCGAATCGGTGTTGCCGGCTGGGCGGTTGATTCTGGAATCAGAGGATAAGGTTCCCGATCATGTCATGCTGTGAGTAGGTAGGCAAGGTGATACATACGTACATACCGAGAGAGATTCGGCGTTTCGGTCCGTTCGGAGGATCCGATCGTCTCGTGCTCATCCGTCGGCCGTGTGGACGGTCTAGAAGGTGTCTAGTGGGGCCTAAGGCTCTGGGCTTCGGGCTGCGCGGCGATCGTGGTTGAGAATGAAGGCACATGCCCGACGGTCGGAGCTTTCCTCCGGAGTCGAGAGGGATGCTCCAATCGGGAGGCCCAAGGAGTGGGAGCGTCGATAAGTTAGGGTTTGGTCACATCACACGGGATCGTCTGCTGAAAGGGGTTAGAGCGCAATGCCCAGGTAGGTATGTACGGTATGTACCTTCATACTGGGCATCCTCCGGAGTAGGGTGACGGCCACCTAACCTGCCTCGATTGACTTCTCCCCGCGCAACTCAGGTTAAGGAACTAACACTCGGGTCGCAACTCCCGGTGCGATCGAGATTGAGACGGATGGGTGGTGGACGAACCACGGTTGTATCGAACTTTGGTCGTGACAGCAGCCACGAGGGGGACGACCTGAACCGATGACATGTACTTGAGCTGTGATTGGCGGTTTGTGGGGGCCGGATCCTACTATAGTCCAGCCACCCGACTGACTATTGGCTGTCTGGCGATTCAAGCTGTGGCACCCGGTTTTATCCGGCCACTCAGCGTGCCTGGCCGGATCCGAGAGGGAGCCCCCCGATGCCTCCGATTCGACGGGCGGGGTCAGCTGTCGTCCAGTGGGGAAGACACTGCCATGTCGATCGTCGCTGTCGCACTCCCTTGAAATCAGGTAGTCATACCTGACCTGGCGGCGCATGGGTACCGTCGCCGCCGGAGGGGGTACTTCCGGTGGTCGACATCGTCGGTACGTAGACATGTACCACACATGTAGCATATGTACCACCGCCGACGCGGAAGGCCATGAGACCCGATCCGATCAGACCACCAAACCAGACCAGACGGCCATCACCGTCACAACTCGAGTGAGAGAGCACCCGACGAGATGACGACGGCAATGCCGGTCCAGATGGTCGGTTCCTTTTGCCGCGACCGGCGGGAGACGCACAGGAAACGGTGCATCAGGGAGTGCAGACGGACGGATCTATCGACTTGCGTTCATATCCCGAGCTCGGCATGCTGACCCTCCCGGTGGGACGACCGACATATCGTGGGAGAATTCTCATCGATAGCCCGGGCGACCCTTCTCGTCTGGAATCCATTGCGATTGATTAGCAATCCGATGCAGGGGGCCACAAAAGACTTACCCCTGTACATATGTTCTATAGTGTCTTCGTCTTCATCGCAAGCGCATCCGAGTGGATACGAACTTCCCCCTTGACTTACGGTTCTCTAGACCCGCATCATCAACTGTAGAGACAGACTTTACGGAGTACGGTCACTTCCTCCTTTCGGGGCCGTTGCAAAGCGACCCTCCCTTCCCCACCCATCAGGCTCAGTATTGAGGGAGGTCCAGTATCATGAAGACGAGATGAACCACACGGGACCCATAGGAGATGGATCCGTCGTCGACCCCTGGGTCAGTGCGAGTGCCGGTTCTAGACTGTGCCCTAGGGCCGATTGGCGAGTCATGCCGGGGACATGGTCGTCTCTGGCGGGCGAGTCAACGCCCGGGTGAGTGGGGTCATGTCCATTGCGATCGTCTCCGGCGGGGGGAGACCTACTCCGGAGAATGTATGTCCTCGGTGGATAGACGGAGGCGGAGGGCCAAGAGGAAAGGACACGACCGAAGGAAAGGGTGCCCTGTTGGAGGGCTCTGGACGCATCATGGGACTGCCTGCTGGTGCGTCCAGAGTTGGACGCGCGAGAACCGTTCCGTCTCTGTGTGACGCCGGTCTTGCCACTCTGGTAGCGATCGATCAACTCCGTCGGTGTTCATGTACGTCAGGACGGCGTCTGGACGTCTGGTTGGAGGGGGGAAACGGCTGTCAGTTGGCATGCGGGAAAGCTTGCCCATGGTCGCCGTCCTGGTCCTCAGTGTCACGCCGTTGGGGGGGAATGAGGAATTCCAGTGTCTCCTTCGTCCATGTGGGGAACGCGAGTATCTCCACTGAGGGCTGGCCGGACCGTAACGAACGGGTGGACTGTGCTGTGCGGGACCAGCTGGTTGTGTTCGTGCTGATGTTGTGATGATGTGGGTGTTGGTATGATAATTCAGCAACGAATGAGGCTACATCCATCTCGTCTCCGTCGAGGCTCTGTGCAACCCATTGACAGATTATTTGCGGTCCGCGAAGCCCTCGACAGCCGATGGGCGAATCGTAGTAGATCATGACATTACACCGGGCCTGCACACTGCCTACATACATGTACATCCATCCGCTGACATGGCCCGGGGGTACCTGTAGAGCTTCCCGGGCCCTGCAGGACTCGACTCGGATCCGGTGCAACATCGCCTGCGCCTATCAACCCCGTCACCAGCCGAACGGTATCCAATCCCTTTCGTCGGGCTCGTCTGTCGTGTAATTCGCAATGGATCTCGTCCCTTCGGTGCTCGCCAATCCCATCCCCGTCCCCGGTTGGTCGCCAACCCAGTTCGTCCTCGCCACCAGTGAGCGTCCTTCCCGCCCGCTATCACACACCCGGTTGAAAATACCTGCAGGATGGATCCTCTCGAAAAACAATCATCTTGACACCGCTCTCCGCAGAGACGTTGGCTGAGGCAGACTGTTCACAGCCTCCCCATCCAGCACGGTGTAGGATGTTCTCTACGGCAATTTTCCTCGCAGATCGGACCAGACAGACAGGAACAGTGGTAAGGTAGGTCGAGCATCGCCCCGATGCGGCCGGCTGGTCATCCGCCCGCGCCCCCATTGTCGTGCCGACCGACAATCCCCATGTTGAGCTTCCCACGTTGCGCACTCTCTCCTCCTCCACTCCGGTGCTGTTCATGACCTGCCTCTTAGTTTGCTTTCTTTCTTTTTTCTCCGCCGTGCCTTTCCGCTAAGCCACAGGCCCAGAGGCAGCCGAAGAGACACACATGCGGTTTGTCTCCCATTTGGCGGTCAGGAGGGACGATGCGAGAGGGGAGAAAGAGAGGGGCTGTCAAACACAAGTCACACGGTCCGGTGTTGGTGGTCCCTCTGAGCGGTCAACGCTATGGAATCCGACAATATCATCTGGGATGGGCGACGATGGTGTTTGGGCCCATGGGAAGAACTCGCCCTGCCTTTGGCCGAAAAAAGGCACTCGCCGGTGATCTTCTTGTAGGTCGCATTGCTGTCGGTGATATTGCCCGAGGGAGAAGTGGACGCCGAATGGATCCCGCCCCGGTGGTGGAAAACTGGGAGACAGTTGGATGTAGGTAGATAGTCGGTAGATGGAGGGCAGGTTTGACACTTTGTCGGGCTCCATCAGCCAGGATCCGCGGGCTCCATTCCCTCACCTGTCCTGAATCCTGATCAGGGAACAGACTGCCCATTGCCGTTAGTCTGGATGAATCTCCGCAGAAGAACCCGACCGGAATCTCCACATCCCCTCATGTCATGCTTCCGTGATGTCTGAGGATGTTCCTGTGGATGGAAGGATGAATGGATGGACAGAGAGAACTTAGTATCGCGGTCACCATGTGCCCGCCAGAAACGCGTCCGTCGTCGCCGAGTCGGGAATCCAACCCCCTCCCTCCTCTTCAGGTACAGCCAGCAGCCACCGACGCACCACCGGCCCTCCTCGGTGATATTTTTCCACAGACTTCCTCGAACCGTACTCAATTCCCTTCTCGCCCTGCGCCATCAAAGTTAAAAATAACCCGTCACCACCGTATATACTCCGTACCGCTGGAGATATGTCCCATCCATCTAAAGATAGAGTAACAACCCGATGTCAATAAAGATAACCATGCAGATAAAGATCGCACATCTGAAACCATATCCGCCCTGCAAGGCAGACTGCTCCCGTCCGCTGCAGCGTCGTCTTGTGTCGTGTCTGCCCTTTCCCCCCCTTCCCCCCCGGACTGGCGCAGCACAGGAGAGATGGGATTATTCTTAGAATCGTTCGCCGGAATTGGCCGAACCAGACTTGCGAGGGAGGGAAAAGCCGATGAAACGCGAATAAGCGGGGGGGGTCAGTTGAGCTTAGCCTGGGGGCTATACTTTCTTTACTTCTGTTCTGGCTTAGGGCTGGAGACAGACCCGGTAGGCTCGTGTCCCTGTCAGGTGGGGATGGCTTTGCCTGTTCCGGCGATGAGGTGGGGAGATGATTGGTGAGCCGGGGGGTTCTTTTTCTTTTTGTTTGTCTTTCTTCTGCTCTGCAATGATTAATGGGGATGAAGATAATCTGAATGGAGGAATTAACCACTCCATTCTTTCTTCTCTGGGTTCAACTCTTACCTCCTACCTACCTACCTACTTACCTATCTACCTACCGACAGTTCTTCCATCTGAACCAGTCACGAAGAAAGTGCAGTACCCACGTAGATCCCCAAAGTGACCCCATCACTAAACAATATAGCCATGGATGATAGATAATACCAGACTCTCCAGAGGTCCGTGTCCCTCGTCCACAGTGTCTTCGACCTTGGCGTCGATCCGAGCCAGAAAGAGAAGAGGGGCTGGGTTTTCCAGAAGCCGCATCGAACGCGCCATCCCTGTCGTCAATCTTTATGGAGGCTGCAGGTGACACGGACCGGGATGGGGACCCGTTCCAAAGTTACACGTTGGGGGGCCGAGTCCGTGTCCTACCTTCATACCGTCCTATCCACCTACCTATCTATCTACCTATCTACCTACCTACGGTACGTATTGGACTTACACAAGATGGATTCGGTCATCTTGTATCGGGTTAGGGCTTACTGGCGGGGATGGATGATACCCGACTCTGGGTTTTGAAAAGTGACTACATATGTACATACCTACTCACGAACGACAAGGTAAAGGACTTTCCTCGCGTCATCTGGGAAAATTTACCTATTCGACAGTCCAAGAAATAGAAACAAAAAAGAAGAAGACGATAAGATAAGCCAAGCCCAACCCGTCAACTAGTGAAAGAGGAGAGTTCGCGAAGGATTCCATCGACCTTCCATTCCTTCTACGCAACAAAGAAACTTACCTCCCCTCCTAGGGCTTGGGTTCCTGCGCAAGCCATCTAAGCCTCCCAGCGAAGTCTATCAACTGCAGATCATGCACGTCTGCGCCCCGTTCTCGTCGCGCTCTGTACCATGCATTGGTGAAAGGATCCATTCCATCTGGTACGATACGGATGCATGGATGGATGTACGTTCTGTATGTATGTATGTGTGGTCCGATCTGGTTATGTCGGGTGTCGAGGGTTATCTAGGTTTGGCTTTTGGCTTTTCTGGCCCGGTGGAGTTGGACGTCCTGCACCGATCAGCCACTAATCATGGAGGCGTCGTCGGAGCACGAGATGGAAGTATGGATATGGGTGCGCGGTTGCATATTCGATTCCCTGGCGTACTTTTCTCCGTCTGGGAAAGGGAGGAGCATCGCCCCGTTCCTGATCTGACTAGGGATCTACATCCAAACATCTGTACATACAGTAGTGTGGTTGGTGTGACTGGCCGGGTGACTGTGAGGCGGGGGCAACACAAGTCACAGCCAAAATCAGGGCACGACGGTCCCTCGCGGGGAGTGGTGCTACAGAATCGGTTGTGACCGCCACATGTCTGTCTAGCTTTGGATGCACGTTCCATGGGGAGGAGGGAGGCAGAATTGTTGGTGCGACGTGTTTGGGTTGGTTGGTTCGACCGGTGTCTGTCAGTGGACACTGGAAAGGCAATTCGTCGAGGAGGATTTCTGTTCTTTCTTCCATCCTTCCTGTCGTCGCTGTTCCTGCAGTGGACTGTCCGGGTGGTTTCTTTATGTGGAGGCAATACGATCTGAATGAAGAACCAGGACCGGGGGGCTGAAAGGCGCCGTCGTGGAGGGTGAGAGAGAGACGGAACGAAGCCCGATCGGGATTGGTCTTCACGTGACCGTCAGGGTACCAATCCGGTGGACGAGGCTGAGATGCTAGAGCCGGTCGCCGAGGGCTATAATCCCGCTGGTATAGGGCAGGATGTTGAATGCTACCTGCGCCGCAGGAGTCGGTCTGCGCCTGAGAATGTACGACCGTCCCAGCCAAGGGACCCGGTCCATCTCTGGTCAGGTGGGGAGCCGAGAGCGCAACTAGCGGGAGACCCAGTGGGCGTGAGGATCAGCCCTAATAATCCATCCGAGGGACCCCCAGTGCGCCGTCCCCGAGGGAGGAGCCCGACTGGACGGGGATTTGATAAGGAGCCCCCAGGTCCAGTGATCTGCCCGGCCAATGCTAGCGCAGTCGGATGCTTCAGCCCGGCCAATGGTCGGGCCAATCACCAGCGCGTGGCGCCGTGGAATTGTCATCGCTTCCTGGCCGCCCGTTCTGTCAGGCAACGACCAGGCGACTTGCACGGCGATATCTTGTCCGACCTCCGATGCTCCATCTTTCCCTGATTGGTAGGACCCTCCTTCGGGCATCCGACCTGACCTACCCTGAGGTGTCGTACCTTACGTAGGTACCTCTGACTAGCCTCTCGCCCTCGTCGCCGACCTCCTTCGCGGAGCACGAGAAAAAGAGACAGGTTCGCATGGATACCGCCCACTCCGACTATACTTAGGACCGCCTCGTGTCGCGCAACATGCGGCGAGGAAGGAGGAACAGCAGACCGTCCGACAGAGGCATGGAAGCCCCGTCCACGTTCCCTCCCAACATGGACCTGTCCGTACCCGCACCCAACCCGACCTGGGGTCGGATTGGTCTCTCCTCAGGAGGGGGGATGGGGGAGGTACGGAGTACATCCATAGTGTCCTGCTAGTTCCGTGGGCCGAGTGACAGAATGACAGCACCGCAACCGCAACGGAACAGGCGACAGCACGCCGGGGGATCGACTGATCGACTGACCGATCCGGGAAATGTGGGGAACAGGGAGATCAGTCCAGATCCTCTGTTGACAGCATGGACGTCGACGAGGTGACCCTCCTGCGATGGCCGTGGTCGTTCCACGGTTCGTCTTCGCCCAGCAGACGAGCTACCGACAGCATGCATCCGTTCGACATGCGTCCCGAACAGGTGAACGCAACGGTCCTGCCGGTTCTAGGTGATCTCCTGCTTCCATGGAAAGGACCGCGGCGGAGGACAAGGGGATTGGTCCAATGCGAGACCTTGTGGGATTCTGATTTGATTGGATTTCCCCTCTATTTGCTGATGTATGATGTGGGAATGATTTTCTTTTGTTTCATTTTTGGTTGGTTTCTTTGGGAATTCTTTTGGGGGAATTTCTGGGGGACGGTCTCTCCCTGGCAATTAGCAGCCGGGTGTTATTATTCCCGGAACAAATTCAATCGCCGAACATGAACACCATCCGGTCGTCTGCAGAAGGTTGGTCGCCATCATCCAGACAGGTCGACTGGGACGGGAGTCTACGCGATCCGGAGAAACTCCCGCCCACGGATGGGTGGGGATGGGCAAGAATGTCTGGTTCATCCCCCCCCCCCCCCGGGGGGGCAGGATAGCCGGATGGTCTCCATTGCCATTGCGACACAGACATTCGATGATGGGGGCCAGAGATGGTCTCTTTCTTGTTCGAAATCCTGCCGACAGCCTCATTGGTAGCTAGCTTTTACCGCACTGGAATGCGACTCTGGTC
>RHLO01001133.1:0-13600 GCA_003719415.1 Aspergillus olivimuriae
CCCCCTCACGACCCCACCATCATCACGTCTTTTAAACCTCTGGTTGTCCGCGCATCCTTCCGCGATTCTTCCTCCTGCTTTCTCCTATTTCTTCCATCGCTTCCTTTCTCTCTCCCTCCATTCCCTCCCATCTGCTGTCATCATGGCCAGCACCGTCGGACAGGTATGTGCACTCCCACCCCTCCATTCTCACTTACCCTTCCCTTGGCTAATTCTTCTCCAGACCATCACTTGCAAGGTAGGCGAGCTTCCCGCGCAGCAAAGCCCTCCAATCACCCGCTCTAATCACCGTTGGGCATCATAGGCTGCCATTGCCTGGGGCGCTGGTGAGCCCCTCTCCATTGAGGACGTCGAAGTCGCCCCGCCGCGCGCCCACGAAGTCCGCATCCAGATCCTCCACACGGGTGTCTGCCACACCGACGCCTACACCCTCTCCGGCAAGGATCCCGAGGGTGCTTTCCCCGTCGTCCTCGGTCACGAGGGTGCCGGTATCGTCGAGTCTGTCGGCGAGGGCGTCACGTCCGTCAAGCCCGGCGACTATGTCGTCGCTCTCTAGTATGTTCGGTCCTCCCCCCGCCTGCACGAGAGCAGGACACGTCATTGACCCCTCTCCTCCCCTGCTGCAGCACCCCCGAGTGCCGTGAGTGCAAGTTCTGCAAGTCCGGCAAGACCAACCTCTGCGGCAAGATCCGTGCCACCCAGGGTAAGGGTGTCATGCCCGACGGAACCTCGCGTTTCAAGGCCCGTGGCAAGGACCTCCTCCACTTCATGGGAACCTCCACCTTCTCGCAGTACACCGTCGTCGCCGACATCTCCGTCGTTGCGGTGACCCCTAACATCTCCACTGACCGCTCCTGTCTGCTCGGCTGCGGTATTACCACCGGTTACGGTGCCGCCGTCGTCACCGCCAAGGTCGAGGAGGGCTCCAACGTGGCCGTCTTCGGTGCCGGCTGTGTCGGTCTCTCTGTCATCCAGGGTGCCGTCAAGAACAAGGCTGGCAAGATCATCGTTGTCGATGTCAACGATAGCAAGGAGTCCTGGGCCCGCAAGTTTGGTGCCACCGACTTTGTCAACCCCACCAAGCTCAACGGCAAGACCATCCAGGAGCACCTCATTGAGATGACCGATGGTGGCTGCGACTACACCTTCGACTGCACGGGTAACGTCGGTGTGATGCGGGCTGCGCTCGAGGCTTGCCACAAGGGCTGGGGTGAGAGCATCATCATTGGTGTGGCTGCCGCTGGACAGGAGATCTCCACCCGACGTATGTTTCCTTCCTCTCCTCCCGGCTGGTCCGTTGTCGCGAACGAAACTAACGAGTGTAGCATTCCAACTGGTCACCGGTCGTGTGTGGAAGGGCTGTGCGTTCGGTGGTATCAAGGGTCGTTCCCAGCTCCCGGGTCTGGTCGACGACTACCTGGCTGGTAACCTGAAGGTGGACGAGTTCATCACCCACCGGGAACCGCTCGCCAATATCAACACGGCGTTTGAGCAGATGAAGCTGGGTGACTGCATTCGCTGCGTGGTGGATATGTCGTAGGCGACGGGCTGAAAAGTGTTTTTATATTAGTGATTTAACGACGTTTAGTGACAATGACATAATTGGAGCGATGATCGCAGAATGAACAACTCAGACGATGACCCTCGAAGCTCAAATGGATCAATGCATTGAAACCCGGATGATTTTGCCCGGACGGACGGCTGTGATATACATTTGTTCTCTCTCGTGCAGCCACAAGGTCCCCGTGCGGGGTTAGTTGCCTTGCGAATCGGTCGATTTCAGTGACGCATCAGTGGCATGTCGTCGACGGAAGTGCCCTAGACCCGCAATAATCCAGCGCCCTTGGACGGGATGATTGATGCTGATCCCGATGCGTGCGTCACCCGCAGTCCCTGGTGTTTTTCTGTGCCAGGTTGACCTGAGCTGATTCCGCTGGAAAGAGCACGGTCGCATGGCACAGAGTACAGCCATATTGTTGGCGTCGCACCTTCGCATGGCTGTCGGGAGGTGCTCTCGACCATACTCTGTCGGGTCCAAAAGTTTGCCTGCCCACACAGTGGGTGCTATACTGAGCATCGCACATCCACACTGGTCTACACAATCAGAATCAACGAAGTAGACCACTGTTTTCACCTCAACCTTATTCAAAGACCTGCTAGCTCAATCAACAACCACCCAGAAGCACTCACATACCCTATTTCGCCCCACTGAGATTGACTGACGGGCGAGATTAGACATGTTGCCATTGAAAAGACCTATCGCGTGTGGTGCATGCAATAGCCAGTGGGTCTCGATCAGGCGCTGATGACCCCTTGAGATTTCCTTTCGGGTGCCACGACAGCCATTTGCTTTTTCTCCTTGCCTAATTCTTCTCAGGCTAAGAAGAGCTAATCTGATCTAATGGGTGATAAAGAAGGGCGTGCTCTCCATGATCACCGTTGTCAACTCGACCTGGGCTCTGAGTGCAGAAACCACAGCCTAAGGGTCCGCATACAAACTGTCTACCTACATTGCCGATGGGCCATGTCCCTAGAAAACCCATGGCAGGGGCCTGTCCTCGTCGAATCCCATACTGGCGGTTGCTCACCGACCAAGGCGCCATCACCCAACAGGTTCTCGACCATGACTATCCAGGTCAAGGCACCGACGAAGATCCTTTCGTCGTGAGCTGGATCCCCAACGACCCCCGCAACCCGCAGTGCTTCAGCTTCAGCCACAAGCTGACCGTCATGCTAGTGGTCTCATTCTCTACCCTAGTAGTCGCTCTCGCCTCCTCCGCCTACAGTGGTAGCATCGGCAACGTCGTCACCGGACTGGACGTCAGTCGCACCATCGCCACGCTAGGTCTCTCCTTGTTCGTGCTGGGCTTCGCCGTCGGACCACTATTCTGGGCGCCCATCAGCGAAGTCTACGGTCGTCAAGCACCATTCTTCGTCAGTTTCCTTGCCACAGCGATCTTCTCCGCTGGTTGCGCCGCCTGCCAGAACATCTGGTCACTATGTATCCTCCGCTTCTTCGCCGGCGCTTTCGGCTCTGCGCCTCTGACGAACGGTGGCGGGATCTTGTCAGATATGTACAATTCGCGACAACGTGGTCTCGCAGTCAGTCTGTACGCTGCAGCGCCATTCCTTGGCCCATCACTGGGCCCCATAGGTACCCCAGTCCCCTCCTCCCTTCCCCTGATCTAGCAACTAATAACCCTCCAGTGGGCGGCTACCTTGGAATGAACGCTAGCTGGCGCTGGGTTGAAGGCTTCCTCGCCATCTGTCTCGGCTTCGTCTGGCTTCTAGTCATATTCTGCGTCCCCGAAACGTACACCCCACTGCTTCTCCGTCGCCGCGCCGAACGTCTCGCCAAACTCACTCATAAAACTCACCGCAGCAAGCTCGACCTCAATACTGGCGGCCGCATCCCCTTCACGACTCTACTGCGCAAAACCCTTTCTCGTCCCTGGATTCTTCTCCTCACCGAACCCATCGTGTGCCTCTTCGCCCTCTACACTGCCATCGTCTACGGCACCCTCTACATGTTTTTCGCCGCCTTTCCTATTGTCTACGGCGACGTCCGCGGCTGGTCGCAGGGCACAACCGGACTGTCCTTCCTCGGAATCATGACCGGCATGCTCCTAGGTTCTCTCGTAACCATCCCCTACAACTTCCACTTCATACGCGTTCAGGACCAATCCCCAAATGGATCCGCATCCCCCGAAACCCGCCTACTGCAATGCATGCCCGCCGCCCTCGCCATCCCCGCCAGCCAATTCTGGTTCGCCTGGACGAATTTCCCCCACATCCACTGGGCAGTCAGCATTGTCGCGACAGCTCCCTTCGGCGCAGGCGTCATCGTCATCTACCTGGGTATCATGAACTACCTCATTGACTCCTACACCATCTACGCCGCCAGCGTCCTCGCCGCGAACACGGTGCTGCGATCCATCTTCGGCGCGGCATTCCCCATCGTGGGTGGATACATGTATGATGCATTGGGGATCCATTGGGCGCCGTGTGTGCCGGCTTTTTTGTCTGTGGCGTGTATGCCGGCGCCGTTTCTGTTTTATTATTATGGGGCGAGAGTCAGGAGAAAGTGTCGGTTTGCGGGGGAAGCGGAGAGGTTGCGGAGGTTACAGGAGGGGTCGGTGGGGGAAAAGTAATGTCATTTACACTTTTATTGGATTGTGCATTGTGTGGGTATAGATTGGGTATACATATGCATTTTAAAGAAGTTCATACATACTATATAGAATAATAGCAGAGAAGTACCGTATGTCTGTCATGAGGGGGTGAGACTTTCCTGCGGGGTTATCTGATTATGAGCTTCAAAATTTCTTTTTCTCCCCATGAGGAGAAATGAAAGTTAGTTTGAGGGGTAGATTTAGATCGATCCACATTTGACATGAGTCATACGTACAAGAGGTAAGCTAGTATGAGATAGGATGTAGTCTCATATGAAGCCGTCATATGAATATGTTAGGCGGCTTGCTTGACTCCTGCCACACGATATCAAGCTTTTCAGCCTTGGGCCCCTGTACGGCGATGAGATGGAAACCATGGGCATTCTGTAGGATTATTTGAGGACTTTTGGACCAGCTGAAGAGTCGGAGTGGTGATGACTCCACGAATGGAGAGAATGCCATGCAAAGTCATCAGGAGTCAGGGGTATTTTAAAGAGGTGGCATGGATTAGTAACTTTCACGAGTTATATATTTAGCATTGAAGTACGGAAATGACGAGAACGTTCATTAGGATTGATTTATAAAGTGGATGCCACATGCCTAGTAAAGTGTGTACTTCTGCTCACCCACCTCTCCGCAGACTTTAATTTCATATTTCATTATGAGCTACGCTAGGGTAAAACTATAGAATACAGACATTAATGCACCGTTCACACCGAAGACTGAATGGAAATAACGAGTGACGACAGCCAAGGCTACCTATGAGAGCAGCAGTAACAAAACTCCCTCTTGTTGAAACGATCTATCACATTACCACACACAGGTACTTTTGTCTATAGCCTGCGGTCTCGACCCGACTGGTTGAGGAGTTTATGCGGCCATTAGCCCCTCCCGTTGCAGGAATATTATTCCGAATGGTGAAGCGACGGTAAAGTGACTGGGATGTTTCTTGTTGGCTTGTGCAGGAGGATTCGATCTGGCGTTGGAGGGATCGGCATGGTATGTTTATTTCGACGTCAGACGCCGGGGTAAGTGGACATTGGCTTGATGTGGGTGTGATTCGAGAGAGATAATTGGGTTTGAAAGAAGATGGAATACTCTTTCCATCGGAGGATACAGGGAATGATGCTCAAATTGGATCAGATTTGTTGATGTGCGTACCTCTTGGTGATCGAGGAAGGCGTGAATGCTACAGTTACCGGTATGGATTTCATGAATCCTCTCATGGCTATGATAGGGCGACTGAATTAGTGCCATTGAGCTAGCAAGATAGTAGATGATTGAGAAGGCAACATCCATGTACTAAATCATCGAGAAAGGATAGTTTCATTTGTTCCTATGATTGTATCCACCTCGGTTGTTTCAACTTGTTTGGAACTTGAGAGGATGCTCAGATCTGTCATCTGCATGCTCCTGAGAAGGAAAAGGTAATTATTCCTAATACAGACAGGGACGCCATAAGTTGGAGATGTCTCTGAATGATAATGACTGGATCATGTGATCATAACCATATATCGACCACCTTGTTGTCGACCTCCTCTATAGCTTCTGTTTCGTATTCATCGCTCGCAACGACAAGTTAGCAATGACCTCTCTACTCAGCCCCGACTACAACACCGTCAATAGGGTCGAAATGCCACCTTTCCCATATCTCGCAGGTGAAGTGCTCTTCGTTCATCCACATGATCCCCCGCCTCCTCCCATCACCAGTGTCATGCTGGAGTATGATACTGGTCGGGAAAGGGAGGAGGTCGATATTTTAACGCGCTGCCTTCGACACCCTCCTCTAGCAGGGACTGTCAATACACATGAAACCCTCCAGCTGAAGATAGCCGAAGCTATTCGTGCAGAGGACGGCCATGCGACTCAACTCGTCACTGTCCAGGTTGTGTCCGGAGGCAGTCCGCAACTTCGTGAGCCCGTCTTGGTGGCCAAAATATATGACCCTCTGTATTACGACCCTCTTCAGATAATGTCGACCCGTTCCTCTGTGCGGATCGAGAGTACACTCGTGAGACAGCTGCCTACCGTCATCTTACGCCGCGAAACCTGGATTATATCCCGCGCTTCTATGGATCGTACTCCCTCGAGATTCCTGTCACTGCTGAGACTTTACGATATGTCCGTCTCATTCTGATCGAAAAGATAGACGGCACCCCGATGAATAAGCTGAAGCCCGGGGACTATACTGTTGCGCAGCGTCAGCACATCATGAGGCGGATCGTTGATATCGACACTGCACTCTATCAACTGGGTGTTTTCCAACGCGATATTCATCCACGAAATATTATCCTGCAGGATGGAAAGGACAATTATCCAAAGGTAATCTTACTTGACTTCGGGCGTGCTATTGTTGGCCGTTGCTTGCGGCCCGACATGCAGCCCATGTTTCTGCCAGGGACGTATATCAGCCCTTTGCTTCGGTGGGGCAACTTCGATTGGTGGATGTCAGATGCCTTTGATGGCTGGATGACATGGTACTGGGAGTCTTGTATTTGGCAGCAGTATGCGGAGGATGAAAAGGGCGTCACGGAGTACATGCGGGATTTGTGGTGGAACTAAACATCAGCTACTGCTCCGTGAGTCTTATGCCTCATGCACCTTGACATATTCGATGAGATGTCCGTGATGAACTTGATGTGCACTTGCATTTGTCAGGTTAGTTCGAAATTTCTTTCTTTCTTTTTTCCTGTGTTGTCCATCTTGTTGTTGTCAAAACCGGTCTTCGCGCGTCTTTCTGTTTGATGCCCAATGGTGATAGGTGAACTTTGCTGGCCCTGTCCCAAGAAACAGACACACCCAAAACCCCCCATCTCCCTTCCTCCCCAATCGCATCAAGCCGTCATCACCAACGCCCAGCCTCCGACCACCTGGAGCAAACATATTGGCCAATGTGCTCTTCACCGCCCGTCGTGGTTTCCCCCTCTTCTCGGTTGTTCCACTTGATTGTAATTCCGACGCCAGCCTCGCGTGCCGTGCCGTCCATTGCTTGCATGGCCTTGCATATGCAGCTCATCATCGGACGACTCACATGAACCGTTCCCACAGACGCCGCTAGCACATGCCATACCAGTCCTCCTGGCTATTCATGAACTCGCGTTAGCGGATGAGGTCTTCATCAATGGTAGCTGGGGGTCGCCCTCCCTGTCTATTTGTCTTCCTCCCAGTGGCCTGGGTGTTTCCTGACCGCTTGATAAGAGTCGCAAATAGGGCGGTTTGCTTTGTGTTGGGTGGGATGTGCTTGTTCACTCGGATTGCGGAAGGAGGGCTGTGGATGGGCGTGAAAGGTTCCACGTATTGTTGTCGGAGTTGATTGTGTCTGTCGGTGAGGAATGAGCGGCTGATAGGTTTGGACTGGGAAGGGCAGAGATTTCGTCGCCGGTACGTACTGCGAATATGCAGTATATGTGAGTTCGTTGAGGGGTGAGAGGTATAAATACTTCATCCGGGACTGTCATTCAGCCCGCGTTCTTCCATCACTCTCAGAGTGCTTTGGACCTGAATACCCAAACTTCCACGTTCGATCGACCTCTGCGACCGTGAGCGACAATGGGATCCATCAGGACGGACACAAATGCCATAGAGGAGTTCATCGACCTGTGGCCGAGGGATCGAGTCTTCTATAAACCCGTCCTGAAGAAAGCCAAAGATCTCTGCAAGACAGCGCTCAAGAACCGCGGTGTTCGATACTCGATCGACGACCGGGTCAAAGAAACTGATAGCCTGAAGACGAAATTGTGCGCACGAGAGAAAGCCAGAGGGAGGCCGTACGAAGGCGTGAACGACATCAGGAACGACATTTGGGATCTTGCCGGCATGCGAATCCGGGTGTACTTCCCTCGGCAGCGACAGCTTGTCGGTGAAATCATCAAACAGCTCTTCAATGTCAACGACGAGAGAAACATAGCAGAGTTAGGAGAACAAGAGTGGAAAGGAGTCAAAGGCAAACAAGCCGAGACCGGCGATAAGTCTGATGAGGACGCCGAGGACGGACCGTTGGAAGCACTGCCCCGGCCTTTTCCTGGCTACTGCGCCGACCATTATCGGGTCTACCTGAAACCCGAAGACTGCCCGAAAGGTGAGGTATGGCACACTGGTCGGATCGAAATCCAGGTCGTTTCCTTCATGCGCCACATCTGGGCGGAGGTGGAGCACGACTTGGTATACAAGAACCTCGCGGTGGCCGGCGATGCGGAAAGACAGCTCCTGGATAGCCTGAGCGGGGCCATCCACATCGGTGAATGCTTTCTCAATCAGCTCTATGACCGACAGAGGTTCAATGGCCCATTTGAAACGGTCTATCATCTGGGCGCGTACCTCTCCCAATGCATGCAGGTCAAGCTAGGGCCCGAGCCCAAGCACCTCGGAGACGTCAACCTGCTCTGGCAGTTGTTGAGAATCATGGAATGGAATGGCCCACTGAAACTTCGAGAAATACTGGAAACGACCGATTTTGTGGCAGGCCTTCGTCCAGCGCGTCTGGAGGGATACGAGCCAATTCCAACGACGATTGTCAACTGCATTATGGACACCGTCATCCGCTCGGACCCCGGAAAGAAGAAAATTTCGGCCCACTGCGAGGCACAGCGGTCTCAGGAAGAGAAACAGCGGTACCGGCTTCGGGTCGTCATTGACTCATTCGTGCTGGTCAGCCATCTGTTCAGCCTCGCCGAGTGGGCTGCTCTGGTGATGAATACGAAGGACCCTGTTGTCTGGGACCGAGTCATTAACATGGCGAAATGGCTGGATGGGGAGCAGCCCTGGAAATTCCTCGATCATCATGCCCCCCTGGACCGTGTCGAACAGGACACGATCAATCGGCTCTGGGCCCATTTCGAGCAGCACGATCAACAGCTGGTGCAGCTGGTCTTTCGTCTGACCCAGCTGGGGGTGGTCTGCACGCGTGAGACGGACAAAGCTAAATTGAAACTCGCTTTGGGGG
Organism: Aspergillus olivimuriae; assembly: GCA_003719415.1. Taxonomy (NCBI): domain Eukaryota; kingdom Fungi; phylum Ascomycota; class Eurotiomycetes; order Eurotiales; family Aspergillaceae; genus Aspergillus; species Aspergillus olivimuriae. The sequence continues at coordinate 9,115 of RHLO01001133.1, forward strand.
AGCTGTTCGACTGAGCGGAAGGGATCTTCCTGCAGGTCACTTGAAGATAGTCGTCCCTGTTATTATTCTTGAATTTCACAAAAAGACGTACTTTTGCACGCTCCAGATTCCATCCCGTAGGACGAATGGGACCTATCGAGATTAAAAGGATTGGTGGCTTACATTAGCCTTTTCACGGATGTTGGAGCCTTGTTCGCATCGCTTATGGAAAGACACCGGCTTTAGTCAAGCTCGCTCGACCCCAAATCGGTCTTCGTAGCCCTCCCCCTGGCTCAACGTCTCCCGGATGACCTATCGAATCCTGCTTCTTTTCTTCGCGCGAAGCTATTCCCCCAACCGGCCGAAGCCTCGTCAAGGGGAGGGGGCATCCGTGCATGATCACGGTCCGACTATGCATCCCTGACAGACAGGTGACGGGGCAATCCCTGAAGGATTCCAGAATTGCCCCTATCTTGCCCTAAAACCTTAATGAAAATCCTAATCGGATGCAATATGAACCGGATAACCTGAGTCAGGATGGCAAAACAGAGACTGCTCTACGGGTGTCCATGCAAGGTGGAACGAGCCTCGCCACCCCTGTCGGCAAACCTGGATGCATAACATGAGTACCCCTATCTCTCTTCGAGCGAGACACATCTGCAGCACTAGGATGAGTCCGGAACCCGTTGACTATCACGCGTCGGACGGGGCGAATGTTGAAAGCATCGCTCATCTTCGTGCATGCTCTCTCCCCTGGGCCGGTGAAATCGTGCATACGGTCATATTGAGGGCCTTAACACAAATAGAGGCATATCATCATATATGACTGCTCAGTCACTCACCGCGATTGAGTCTGCCGGCAGAATTCGGTCGCGTCTGCTTGGATTATCGTGTTTTCTTACCAGTTGAAGTCATATGAGCTCTCAGCAGTCAACATACCAGCCCATCGTCTGCCCTGCCGCACAACACGAAAAAAAAAAAAAAAAAAAGCTTAATATACCATATTTTGAGTTTCCGGCCCAGGGGGTAGCTCCCTGGGCCCCGGACATAGGTACTGGACAAGCTTGCTAACCCCGAGCGCCTGGATGGCTCCGGGAGTGGAGTCATGGACCCGGACTTTATGCTATCTCACTAGCCATACTCGTCACACCTTATCCTTCCGCTCCACGTTCCGGACCAACCCAGTGAAACCTGTATATCAGCGAACGCTGGAGCGACACGAGGGGCATCGACATCCGTCTGCCAGTGGACTACGGTCGGCGGGTACTGGTGGCTATCGCTCCTCCAAGCCGGTTCAACCAATCTGCAGGACCAATATAGCATATCCCGCCAGGACTATCCCTGTCAAAAAGGAAATTGCGGTCAACATGGATGATCTTCCGGGCAGATTACCGCCCCCACCAGAGCTGGTCAGCAATTCGGGGGGAAGTACGGAGTAGAGGGTAATAGGCAGATCATACCAATCCTGTACTAGTCCGTGGAGGGGACAGACCCCCTGCTGGGGTTCCTGGCAAGCTCTGCCGGCCAGTTTCATGGTAAGAGGCTCAAGCCTCTGGCCTTGATACTCTGATTGGACAGTGGTACGTCGAACTGTGAGCTCTTTTCACTCCCAGGTCCAAGTCCACGGACGAGGATCTTCATTTAAGAGTAGCAAAGCGGGTTGGGAGCATACGTCTCGACATAGGGAGACGCCAGGCGTTCACAACGCACAACAAGATAGGGACAGCGCTATGTCGGTTGAAAATTACTGCTCGTCCACGAGCGAAGGCCAACGTGTTGTCGGGCAATTCCATAGTGTCTCCAATCTCGACGGGATGTTCTCCGAGTGGTGGGCCCGAGGGCAAAAAAAGCAAATGATATTTTCCTGACACATCGACACAAGCTGAAATGGGTCTGCCTCGAACTTGCAAATTCGGATAATGCCAAGATATCTGCGCTGGCGGACCCAGTTTCTGACTTGATATCAAGAGAAAGTGAAGATGAGTGCTCACTTTTCGAGGCTATTTAAGGGCACGTCCCTCACCTTACCGGACTCTAACAACATCACCCCACAATCTCATTGCCTTTTTTCCCCTTGCGTCCAGAGCGGACTCTGCATCCTCATCGATGTCTACACCCGTTCAAGACTCCAGAGATCAGCAGTACGAGCGGGAAGGTATGTCAAGTCATCCGGTACCTTGGCCACCAAACCATCCTCTCTGCTCACCAGTTTATTACAGAGAAATGGCCTCCGGATTACGCGGTCAACATAAAAGCTTATATGAAGGGAGACAAGAACAACCTGACTTCTAAGGAGAGAGACCGGGTAGACATTGCGGTGCGTCTGGTTGAAGAAAGGGGGCTCAGCGGTTCCCGCAAGGTCCAAGAGGTTGTGGAATTGCTGAAGGAGACGTATGATGGGGATATCGAGGAGGAATGGCCGGCCTACCAAAGGCGTCATTTCGTTGGTAGGATACCCCGTCATCGAAATGGATACACACGAGAGCTAACAATTCTTGATCCAGTTTCCAGACAAACCTACTCCACGCGGGGTTGTAATGTGCTATGAAGGAGTTGCATCATGCAAGGTTGAATAATGTCGAAGCTGAGGAGTCGTTCGGAATGGGAATATATCCATACTGGGAGATCTAAAATATGTAAGCCGCAAGGAGGCCCTTCAAAGGAAATCACTAACTATAATCATAAAGTATATAATGCACATTTGGTTAGGCAATATAAATATATATTGACATGAGTGGAAGTTTCTAGACTACTGGAGGGTATCTCTTTTGAATCTAAGGGATTTTCCTAGCTCCTAGCTAGGGGGTGATTTAACCGTCCCCTGCTGTTGCCCACTATCTCACCCAGGCTGTTATAACCACTGCTATCATCCTTGTTAAAGGCTCGGCTACCCACCCAGTCCCCATTAACCACATTCTGGAATTCTGGACTAGTTATAGCCTGGACAGCATGACATTTGTCCGCTTGGTCGACTGGAGTGTAACTACCCGATATGGTAGGCTCATGCAGCTTAGAGTTGTCCGGGAACCCGCGAAATCCTTCCCGGACCCACCCCGAACCTGCACCGGGGCGGGTTCGAAGCCAACCCCGAGGACCCGCGGGTTAATCCGTTCAACCCGCCCCATGGGTTTGGGGGGGGGGGTGGTTTCAGGGTGCGTTGGGCCTAACCCGAAAACCCACTACTTACTGAGAAATTACTGAAAATTTCTATATCTTTACTATTTCTGGAGACATAGAGTTTATATTCCATATATAGATAATTGAAGTCCTTATATTGCAGTCTATAAACTATGAAGTAGGTATAGGTATGCTCCTGTGCATCTTGTTGGTTCTGTAGCAGGATGATTAGGAAGCAAAATGCTGATGAAGGAAGTGAGATCTGGCGTATCATGTGATTTAGCGGAAATGCCTAGCTAGACCTACTTAATGAAGTACCATGCATGTGCTCGGAACTGAGGCTTGCTGATAACCCAGTCTGTCGGCCCATGGAAACCGCTAGGGTTAAGTTCGGTAGAATGCAGCGGGGCTCACTCGTGGTAGAGCTTGAACAGGAATGCAGAAATAATGTGTTTATCTTTTGGAAGAGTTCGACAATATGAAGGTCTCATTCCTTCCCATCGACGTTCGGCTCCCGTACAGAAAACGGGAAGGCCGTGTTGGCACTGCGGGACACGGAAATGGCCAAGGAGACATACTCGGGAGATATTCTTACCATTACAATGATCTATTATCCCCTTGATCATCCTTTGCCATCCAGGGAGCTGCACAAAATGTAGTGACTGCTTCATAGGGTCTCAGCCCTGAGAGGAGCCGCTGGATAGAGAAAGAGAGATCATACTAAGAGAACAGCGAGTCGGGAAGCGACCACAACAGCGACTCATACTAAACGAATACAGGAAATAAAGGGATATATCACAAGACTAGCCGTCATGTGCTGTCAACCAAGATCTCATTGTGTATCTAACAGCAACTAGAATTGGAACTTGCTGACAGGGTTCATCAGAATGGTCAAATACCTCACTCACTACCCCAGTTCTTACTATGCCAATACCCCTGTGGCTTAATATCTTACCTTTGTGGAAGATATCTGGTCTTTAAGTTGTATTCAGAATGTACGTTCAATCATATGAGAGAACGGAAAAATGATCCTTGCAACAAAAATGTCTTTTAAACAGTCCAATTGTACCCGTGTTAACTCGTGTTTCATCTCGAGATAAAATTAAAAGATGGATTGATCGGAATGTTCAGAGATGATCTACTTCAATACTCAAGATGACTCAGAGAAATGTATTCAATAATCTCTGCTGAATAGGTCACGATATCAACGTCACGAGACTCAGCTCCATCAATTCATCACTTCTGTCTATTCAGAGAAATCAAAAAATAAGAATAAAAAATAAAAAATAAAATTAAAAAATAAAATTAAAAAATAAAATTAAAAAATAAAATTAAAAAATAAAATTAAAAAATAAAATTAAAAAATAAAATTAAAAAATAAAATAAAAAA